>JAJGOT010000982.1:0-85000 GCA_022457155.1 Cladopsammia gracilis
ACTGAAGGAGTCTTGATAACAGAACGTGTTGACGATGGAATGGCTGTGGGTCAAAGTGACTATCCAGCTCTGTCTCAGTCTTCAATTAAATCTGTTCAGATTCATTGTAAGACTGAAGAAACGTTCCCAAATGAATATCAGCGAACACAAGCAAAGACCAGCGATCAAGCAGATGCGATGACAGAAAATGTCGATGCAAAAATGACAGAAGAATTTGATGAAGGAATGGTTGCAAATCAAAGTCATGATCAACTTTTTTCTCCAAGCGCGTCTGCACAAGTCCATCTCAATTTTGAGAGCAAAGGTATTTTACCAAGTGAACATCAACAACAGGCCGAGAGTGACGCTAAAAAGAGTCTTGATAACAGAATGTGTTGACGATGAAATGGCTGTGGGTCAAAGTGACTATCCAGCTCTGACTCAGTCTTCAATTAAATCTGTTCAGATTCACCGTAAGACTGAAGAAACCTTCCCAAATGAATATCGGCGACCACAGGCAAAGACCAGCAATCAAGCAGCTGGGATGACAGAAAATGTCGATGGAAAAATTACAGAGGAATTTGATGAAGGAATGGTTACAGATCAAGGTCATGATCAACTTGTGTCTCCAAGCGCATCTGGACAAATCCATCTCATTTCTGAGAGCAAAAGTGTTTTACCAAGTGAACAACAACAACAGGACGAGAGTGGTACTGAAGAAGTCTTGATAACAGAACGTGTTGACGATGGAATGGCTGTAGGTCAAAGTGACTATCCAGCTCTGACTCAGTCTTCAATTGATGAAGGAATGGTTACACAGCAAAGTCATGATCAACTTGTGTCTGAAAGCACGTCTGGACAAGTCCATCTCAATTCTGAGAGCAAACTTATTTTACCAAGTGAACATCAACAACAGGCCGAGAGTAGCACTGAAGGAGTCTTGATAACAGAACGTGTTGACGATGGAATGGCTGTGGGTCAATGTGACTATCCAGCGCTGACTCAGTCTTCAATTAAATCTGTTCAGATTCATTGTAAGACTGAAGAAACATTCCCAAATGAATATCAGCGAACACAAGCAAAGACGAGCTATCAAGCAGATGCGATGACAGAAAATGTCGATGCAAAAATTACAGAAGAATTTGGTGAAGGAACGGTTGCTGATCAAAGTCTAGATCCACTTGAGTCTTCAAGGACATCTGGACAAGTTCATCTCAAGTCTGAGAGCAAAATCAGTTTACCAAGTGAACGTCAAAAACCACAGCGAGAGTCTAGCAACGAAATGGCTGCGCTGACAGAAGATGGTAATGTTGGAGGAATGGTTAAAAGTAATGGTCAATGTGAGGGCCATTGTCTGACTTTAAACAAACCCGTTGAAGTTTCTCAAGAGACTTTACCAGTTGAACTTCAACATCCACTAGGAGAGACCAGCAGCCACGTGGCCGTTATAACAGAAAATGTTGATGATAAAATGGTTGTAGATGAAAGTCAAGATGCAGGTCCAGCTCTATCAAAGACTAGCATCCAGACAGCTGAGGTGACAGCAAATGTCAGTTTTGGAGGAGTGGTTGATGCCCAAAGTCAAGATGTAAGTCCAGAGCTGTCTCCAAGCAAACCTGATCAAGTTGAAATTAGTTGTGAGATCAAAGAGACTTTATCCATTCAACTTTCACATCCAGAAGGAGAGACCAGCAACCACGGGGCCGATGTAACAGATAATGTTGATTTTGAAATGGTTGAAAGTGAAAGTGAACATATAAATCCAGCTCTGTTTTCGAATGAATCTAATCAAGGCCATCTCAGTTCAGAGATCAAAGAAATTTTACCAAGTAAACATGAACAAATACAAGCAGAGGCCAGCAACCAGACAGCTGAGGTGACAGCAAATGTCAGTTTTGGAGGAGTGGTTGATGCCCAAAGTCAAGATGTAAGTCCAGAGCTGTCTCCAAGCAAACCTGATCAAGTTGAAATTAGTTGTGAGATCAAAGAGACTTTATCCATTCAACTTCCACATCCAGAAGGAGAGACCAGCAACCACGGGGCCGATGTAACAGATAATGTTGATTTTGAAATGGTTGAAAGTGAAAGTGAACATATAAATCCAGCTTTGTTTTCGAATGAATCTAATCAAGGTCATCTCAGTTCAGAGATCAAAGAAATTTTACCAAGTAAACATGAACAAATACAGGCAGAGGCTGGCAACCAGACAGCTGAGATGACAGCAAATGTCAGTTTTGGAGGAGTAGTTGATGCCCAAAGTCAAGATGTAAGTCCAGAGCTGTCTCCAAGCAAACCTGATCAAGTTGAAATTAGTTGTGAGATCAAAGAGACTTTATCAGTTCAACATCCACATCCAGAAGGAGAGACCAGCAACCACGGGGCCGATGTAACAGATAATGTTGATTTTAAAATAATTGTAAGTGAAAATGAACATATAAATCCAGCTCTGTTTTCGAATGAATCTAATCAAGGTCATCTCAGTTCAGAGATCAAAGAAATTTTACCAAGTAAACATGAACAAATACAGGCAGAGGCCAGCAACCAGACAGCTGAGGTGACAGCAAATGTCAGTTTTGGAGGAGTGGTTGATGCCCAAAGTCAAGATGTAAGTCCAGAGCTGTCTCCAAGCAAACCTGATCAAGTTGAAATTAGTTGTGAGATCAAAGAGACTTTATCAGTTCAACTTCCACATCCAGAAGGAGAGACCAGAAACCACGGGGCCAATGTAACGGAAAATGTTGATTTTAAAATGGTTGTATGTGAAAATGAACATATAAATCCAGCTCTGTTTTCGAATGAATCTAATCAAAGTCATCTCAGTTCAGAGATCAAAGACATTTTACCAAGTAAACATGAACAAATACAGGCAGAGGCCAGCAACCAGACAGCTGAGGTGACAGCAAATGTCCGTTTTGGAGGAGTGGTTGATGCCCAAAGTCAAGATGTAAGTCCAGAGCTGTCTCCAAGCAAACCTGATCAAGTTGAAATTAGTTGTGAGATCAAAGAGACTATCAGTTCAACTTCCACATCCAGAAGGAGAGACCAGCAACCACGGGGCTGATGTAACAGAAAATGTTGATTTTGAAATGGTTGAAAGTGAAAGTGAACATATAAATCCAGCTCTGTTTTCGAATGAATCTAATCAAGGTCATCTCAGTTCAGAGATCAAAGAAATGTTACCAAGTAAACATGAACAAATACAAGCAGAGGCCAGCAACCAGACAGCTGAGGTGACAGCAAATGTCAGTTTTGGAGGAGTGGTTGTTGACCAAAGTCAAGATGTAAGTGCAGGGCTGTCTCTAAGTAAACCTAATCAAGTTCATCTTAGTTGTGAAGTCAAAGTTACTTTACAAGCACAAACTTGCAACCAAACAGCTGAAGTGAGAGAAACTGATGAAGAAGCAGGAATTGATACTGAACAAAATGAACGCCAATTTCTGTTCTCGAGCAAGTCTGGTCAGGTTTGTCTCAAGTCTGAAAGCCAAAGAAATTTACCAGGCGAACAGCAACAACAGGCCGATAATGGCACGGAAGAAGCCTTGACAACAGAACGTGTTGACGATAAAATGGTTGTGGATCAAAATGACTTTCCAGATCTGACTCGACCACAAGCAGAGACCAGCAATCGAGCAGCTGCAATGACAGAAATTGTTGATCCGCCTCTATCATCGAAAAAATCTGGCCAAGTTTATCTCACTTCTGAGAGCAAAGAAACTGTACATGTAATAGATAAGCAGCAACCAGAAACAAAGGCTAGCCAGGAGGGAGGCGTAGATCAAATTCAGGATCGAAATCCAGCTCTACCATCAAGCAAATCTTATCAAATTTACCCTATATTTGAAAACGAAAAACCTTTGCCAAGTGAACATCAACAACCTCAGGGAGAGACTTGCAACCTGGCAGCTTTTACGACAGCAAGTGACGCTGTTGGAGGAATAGCTGACGATCAGAGTAAAGATCTAGATCCAGCTCTGTCTTCAAGCAAATCTGGTCAAGTTCATCTCGCGTCTGAGAGCAAAAACCCTTTATCAAGTGATAATCACCAACTACAGGCAGAGATTAGCAACCAAGCAACTGCAATAACAGAAAGTGTTGTTGAAGAAATGGATATAGACCAAACTGGTCAAGATTCAGATGAACATCTGCCTTCAAGGAAATTTAGTCATGTTGACCTCATAATTGAAACCAAAGGATCTCTACAAAGTGAGCACCAGCATGTTCTGGCTAAAGCTAGCAAACGTACAGCTGCGATAACCGAAAATCTCGACGATAAAATGGCAGAAGATCAAACTCAAAATCAACCTCCGTCCTCAAACAGATTAGGTCATGTTCATGTCGACTCTTTACAAAGCAAACATGAAGAACTGCAAGCAGCGACAGTAGTAATTACAGAAAATGTTGATGGAGAAATGGTTGGAGATGAGAGCCACGATCCAGACCAAACACTGTCCTCAACAAACTCAGGTGAATTTCATCTCAGGTGCGAAAAAAGAGGAGCTTTATCAAGCCTACAGCAACGACTGCAAGTAGAAAATAGTAAAGATGGAGCTGCGGTTACCGACAATGTTGGCACAGGAATGGATGATGATGGCCAAGAACCAGATCAAACTTTGCCTTCAAGCAAATCATGTGAAATTAATTTCAGGTGTGAGGACAACGAATCTTTAGCAAGCAAACAGCAAGAACTACAAGCAGATAATAGCAGCCATAAAGCTGCGAATACAGGAAATATTGATCAAAATCAAGATCCAGATCCACCTCTGTCAGCAAGCAAATCAGTTCAAGTTGACCTTATATCCACGAGCTATGAAGCGTTAGAAGTGAAGCATCAAGAATCACAAACAGGTAGCAGCTTGGAGGGAGTTGTTATAGCAGAGAATGCCGAGGATGAAATGCTTGTAGATCAATATGAAGGTCAAAAGGTTTGCTCAAGAGAATCTGTACAAGTTAATACAGGAAATATTGATCAAGATCCAGATCCACCTCTGTCAGCAAGCAAATCAGTTCAAGTGAAGCATCAAGAATCACAAACAGGTAGCAGCTTGGAAGGAGTTGTTATAGCAGAGAATGCTGAGGATGAAATGCTTGTAGATCAAAATGAAGGTCAAACGGTTTGCTCAAGAGAATCTGTACAAGTTAATACAGGAAATATTGATCAAGATCAAGATCCACCTCTGTCAGCAAGCAAATCAGTTCAAGTTGACCTTATATCCACGAGCTATGAAGCGTTAGAAGTGAAGCATCAAGAATCACAAACAGATAGCGGATTGGAGGGAGTTGTTATAGCAGAGAATGCTGAGGATGAAATGCTTGTCGATCAGTATGAAGGTGAAAAGGTTTGCTCAAGAGAATCTGTGCAAGTTAATACAGGAAATATTGATCAAAATCAAGATCTAGATCCACCTCTGTCAGCAAGCAAATCAGTTCAAGTGAAGCATCAAGAATCACAAACAGGTAACGGCTTGGAGGGAGTTGTTATAGCGGAGAATGCCGAGGATGAAATGCTTGTCGATCAGTATGAAGGTCAAACGGTTTGCTCAATTGAATCTGTACAAGTTAATCTCATACCTGAAACCAAATTAACTTTACGAAGTGAACATCAGCAACCACAGACAGAGACTATCAACCAGTCTGCTGCGATGACAGAAAATGCTGATGCTGGAATGATTGTTGATCAAAGGCAAGATCAACTTGTGTCCCCAAGCAAATCTGGTCAAGTGCATCTCGCGTATGAGAGCATAACCATTTTACCAAGTGAACATCAACAGCTACAGGTAGATATCAGCAACCAGATAGTTATGGTGACAGACAATGTTGGAGGAATGGTTGGAAATCAAAGTCAAGTTCCAGATCCAATTATTTCGTCAGGCATATCTTATCAAGTTCCTCTCGCGTCTGAGGGCAAATGCAACTGTGCAACAACTGTGAATCATCAAGAAACACAAACAGGGAGAAGCTTGGAGAGAGTAGCTACAGCAGAAACTGCTAAGGACGAAATACTTGTAGATCAAAGTCAAGGTCCACCTGTTTCCTCAATCAGCTCTGGTCAAGTTCATCTTACGTCTGAAAACAAAGAAACTTCACCACGTGCACATCGATAACTTCAGGCAGGGACTAGCAACCGGACGGCTGTGATGACGGAAAATGCAGTCGATGGAATTGTTGTAGATCAGAGTCAAGATCCAGGGCCGTCTTCAAGTTGTTCAAGTAAATCTGGACTGAATCATCTTAAGACTGAAATGTGGAAAAAATTCAAATTTTCAACCAGGATCCTGCAGGGTCACACTGATCTTGTTTATGGAGTTGATTGTCGCAATTCAGTACTTGTATCAGCAGGGTAAGACGTTTGACTTTCTTTACAGCCGATGTCACTGCAGTATGTGGACCAAACAAAAAGTCGTTGTCTCTGCCCATTCATTCTTTCCCTCTATCCTATAAAACTTTGTCACTTGCTTGCCATCATAAGCGAATCGTGGGTCTTTACTCACTACGTTGAAATCGGCTGTAACTATAGGATCAACCGCATTTATTTTAGGCAGTGCTCTGTTATAGTGAACAGTAGTCTAGTAAGAAAGTAGTAAGAGGAAGATATCAAGAGAATTATCGTAGGGAGAACAAACTACAGAGCTGTAATTATTCTGCCCAATCACAACAGACACAGACAATCCATTGAACCAATCAGAACTCGCAGACAATCCAATGAACCAATCAGAACTCGTAGCAAATACATGTAGCCGGCGCCAAGCGCGGGAAAACGCGTGCGAGCAAGTCACGATTGGTTTGCTTTTACTTGTGATTTCATTGGTTGATAAAGTGGCGCGAGATTTAAGGCCAATCACCATGCAAAACCAAAGCAATCGTAAAATTACGTACGACACCACAGGAAATCCAAGCGTAATGTTTGGGTTTCGTGTGACGACACTCAATTGAAAACCGTTGTAATAAGTCAAGACACAAGGAAAACTAGAAAAAGCTGACGGATTTTTTTAAGGATGCAACCATTTACATTTAAGCCATTCGCATGAGCCAAGAACATTTTTTTGTAGTTTCAAAACACTATTTGATTAATATTAAGCAAAACTGGACCATTAATTTTTATTTTTATTTTTTTTTTGCTTGTTAAAGTCACATTACAGTGCGGACACTCGAACCGGGCCACTTGGAAGAAAATTCGCCAATCAGAGCGTGTTTTGAGAACAAAGGATGCTAAAGTTTTTGGTAAACAGACCAATACCGTTGCAGCATTTAGACAATACATCTGAAAATAAATTTGAAACTACTTGAACTTGCGGACCTCTCAGGAAACTGTCGGATTTTTTTATTGGTTCGTTTCGATCCTAAATTGTGGGCCGTTTGAAAGGGATTTGGTGTTTTAAAAACCCGCGGTTTTTATGATTTTTCTCAGAAAATTCCCACGTAAAAACAAATCACCGAGGATGACATCGAATCTGTAGTATAGGGAAGTTACAACTACACAATTTCAAGTTTAAAGAAAACAAAAAATAATTTTATTAACTTCTTCTTTACATGTATAGTGCCAGAAATCTGTTGAACTTTGGCCGTGGAGTGTTCGGAGGATCCAAACTAGCAGCCGTAACACAACTGTTTCAACTGAATATAAACATGAATAAATATGAATTACATTTCCAACATTCTGTTACATGTAACATAATTCGGTCATTGCTACTTTCTAAGTTTTTCCAGTTTGACTGCATTTCAAAGACTTCAGGCCGACCATAATTTAAACACAATATTTGTTTCACCGTATGAATATAAACAACGTTAACAATGTAACTTTTTGATGGTGAAGGAGAACTACACGTAAATATCGATATTTGAACGCCTGAAGCGCTCAATTATAAATGGAAGCTCCCAATCGTTAGAATCATTCAAGGGAATTTTGTTTCTCAGTGCCTTTTTTAAGACTAAAAGGTCCTTATCTAGCAACGATCGACTTATGTACTTTATTGGATTCTGGTTGCGTAGCCGCGGCCTCATGACAGCAAAGAAACTTGATGCCGCTCTTTGCCTTGCACACTTGAAGGTTTCCAAATCGTTCTTCGCCTTTGTCTCTTTCTTCTCTAAGTCCTTGATGAGAGTTTTTAGCTCCATCATTTCTTTGTTGACTTCTGGATGCTTCGAGGGCAACTTGCATGAATGAAAGCCAAAACACAATCCGTTTTTGCATTTCTGTTTATTGTGGCCAGGTAAGTGACAAATCGAGCAGATTTTGGCGTGTTTTTCCGCCAATGTGTGGCAGTCATCCACTTCCTTTTTTCGTTCCGCTAACTGTTGTTTGGCACTCGCTACCTGCACCTGCATTAGTTGTACATCCTCTGTTAGCTGAACTTGCCGCTTGTGCAGATGATTTGGATGACTTGGGTCAGGAGCAAAGCCATCAGTTTCGAGAGATTCTGATTGAATTGCTGTTGGATTTAGAAAATGGTATGTACTGCTTGTTGTCGAAACCGGTGGTTGGAGAGCAAATAAGGCTTCATCATTGGCCGGCTGTCCCGTGACTTGATTTGGTTCTTGAATTGGGGGAAACAGTTCCCTCGGTGACAAATTCACGTTTGTCTCTTTCAGATTGTTTATCTCCGTCTGAAGGATGCGCTTTTCCGCCAATAAAAGCTTTTGCGGTGACGGAAAAATGAATCCAGATCTTCTTTTTGAATGTACTTCAACGACTGCCGAGTCATAAAGCCCCTGACCTCGAATTCCTTTGCTAACCTTTCCAAATTTAAACCGCTGGATATGCTTTTCAACCACTCAAAAACTTCTGACATTTTTAAGATAATTACGGTACAACGCATACAAGTCGTCTGAGGCAAGTGCATTAGCATACAAGTTTAGAATAAACCACTGAAGTGTGACAGATGTCAGATTGTGTAAATAAATTCCCATTCATATGAAATAAATAGCCAATCAGAATTCGAGGGAAAGCAAACAGCGCAACCTTTGATGTGTGTATGTCTGGAAAAACTGAGTAGAGGGACGAAAGCTTTCTTTGTTGTTCAGTGGAACCTCTTTGTATAATGTTGACTGTGCATAATGCTGTTGTTAAAGGACATCATGTTTATGGTTATCACGTCGTTGTTGGGGATATTTATGTTTGTAAATGTGAATTTTACAATGTTCGCGATCCCACAGCAGTTGCCATTTACAGTGATCTACGCCTTGTTGGGCACGCTCCGGCTGGATTTTGTAACGCATTATTTCAGTTGATAAACCGCTTTGTGGACAAGATACAAGTCTTTTGGTGACTTTCATGTTTGAGGTTCATGTTTTCATACGATATCGGTATTTTTCCGTAAGAAAGACTTGCTGCCAGAAGTTTTTCTTTATTCTTTGTGAGGAGCGGCGAATATTTACCGCGAAAGGGTAATGCGACGAAGACACGCAAGAAAACCCCCTGGAACCCAAGGTAATGTAATATATGAACATTTCTTCTTTTTTTTTCAGTGAAATAACAGCTTTGCCCGAACCTAGCCGACCACCATGGCCATCTCTTTGGTCCAAAGGAGGAGGAATCGTAATTCCTTGCAAGTACCACATTTACTGCGCTAAAGAAGATGAACCAGAAGTACTCCTGATTTTGCAAGCCTCGGTACATTCAATACCCAATGGCTACATTCAGTGGGATTAGCTCACAAGATCAAATACTTGATGTTTTCTTTTTTACAAAACCAACCGATACTCATCTCGTTTATACTCTGCTTGTACCGAAACTGTTATTTTACAGTCATGTTTATATACCTATTTCAATAAAGGTTGCTTTGGTCATTGGTAATTGGGCATTGGGAAGCTATTGTTTGGCGGTCACTCAAGCGAAACATTGCATTGTGTTCCGTATGCCAAATGCCAATTCCCAATTCCCAATGACCAACTGCCAAAGCAACCTTTATTGAATTAGGTGTATTCACACAGCGGGGTTTACACTCAGTTGACCAGTCTATACGTGACTGACTGCAGTAACAGTGCATGTACATAACCACATAACCTAGATGTATAGGCTATCCGCCTCGCTTTTACGTTTATGTTTCTCAAACTGACTAAACTTACAAAATAAAATTACAAAATGTACCCACAGTGCCTAAATATATTGATCGAATTAAGTCGAGTTATTTGTTCGCATGCCAGGTAAATAGAATACTCTGTTTGGTTCTCAGACAGTTCTTGATGGCTGTTCAAGAAGGCTTTTATTTGACGAAAGCAAAATTCACAAGTATTGAAATGTGGGGAATAGGGAGGCTGGAACAAGAGATTTATCCCACATTCGTCTAACATATCCCTTAGGATTGGTTCTGTAAAGCGCCCGTGGTGGAAACCGCAATTGTCCATTACAACTGTATCACCACGTTCAAGAACTACTGAGCCATCTGCCTGCCTTTGTAATATTTAGAGCTTCCTCGAAGAAAAACAACAATTCATTTCCGTTTGAAGCCCCGTCTATAATGTTTACATAGTCTATGCCTTGCATTGAGTGCAAAAGGTTGACGGTAAAATTCGCGTTCGATGCATATCTTTGGACTTCATAAGCTGGTTCTCCGAGCGGCGCATTACCATAGCGTCGATTCATAGTAGTTTTGATCACACTGCTTTCATCAAAAAAATGGATTGACACCGGGGATAGGTCGCTTATTTGGTCTAGGAAAAAGTTAGTTTGTTCAACATTCATTGGAGTTGTTGCCTCGAGTGGCACCTGGTGAATCTTTTTCTTTGACATGACAAGGTCTTCCCTAATACATTTTTTAATCGCTGACTTTAGTAGTATAGGAGTTGGGGGTACCAGACCAAAAAAATATTTTTTTGATCTGATACCAACCCAACTCTATACTACTTTCCATATGATGGTAACCAGTTTTTTTTGTTTCCATTTAATGTCAACCAGTTTTTGGAAAACTATATGTTTCCATAAAATAATTAAACTATATGTTTCCATAAAATAATTAAACTATATGGTTTCATAAAATAATTAAACTATATGGTTTCATATGATTTTTTATAATGTCATTATAAAGGATCCTTTAAAGAATAAAAATATCTTCTTCAATTAATGAATACCAATATGTAATAAGGTAAAGAATGATGAGTTTAATTTTTGATGGCATAGTGCCCGTATGCGTAACTGTTGATTCCGTCTTCTTGTATATATCGTTTGTCATCAAAGCAACTGAGTGATACTTGGTTAATTTCATAACTTCCTAATCGATGGTTATTGCTTCGGATTGTTTTCATTGTATGATGCATCTGTTTATTTCCTAATAACGTTTCTTTATAATCTTGATGCTTAATATTATTTTTGATAATATTCTTTTTGATTCCCTTGGCTGTCTTTCCTCCTTTTTGGTTATCTTTTATGTAACTATATATTTTGGATCGCAACCCAACAAATTCACAAATAGGAATTCCTGCGGCTTCATCTTTGAATTTACCAATAACTTTTTTATTAGTTTTATCAAAATATTGTGAGCTTTCAGGGTAGTCGCTGTTATCAAATTTGTCTTTATCATTCCAAAAATCTTGGTATACATCTTTAGCTTCGATTTCATAAGTCAAGCTGTCGGTGTCAGTGAATAGTAGTCGAGCTTTGTTTCCATACTGCTGTTTTATATAGTTATAATGAAAATCATACATTAATGTCTTACTAAGATCTAGGATACACATACCCACATATGCCGGCCTGTTTAGGGTTAGTGTTTCTTTGATCTTATGAACAGCTACAAGGTTTTCATTGAAGATCTTACTACTTACATATGTAGGTTTAGCAGCCATTTTTAATAGTTTCTTTTCATCAGTTACTAATCTAACATCGACTCTCTTTCTTAAGTTTTCCATTGTTTTACCAAATACTGAATTATTCATAAGCTTAAAAAAATCTTTTTCAAAAGCATTTTTTGCATTAGTTCTTTTCTGAGTGTTGAAATCAATATATTGCTTCAACCATGCAGACTGATCGAATTCTAATACTTGATGAACTTTAGTTAATTTTAAACCGAGATCAGTGTATAATTGTAGGTTTCTGTAATGGATCACGTATTTTTCTTTGTTGCTCAATGTTGGTATCAGTTTTTGTACAAGACCTGTTGATATATTATATTTTTTCGCAATGTTTTTAGCATAATCTGATAGCATGTCTTTAGTTAGTTTAACCTTTTCCGGCCCTAGTGGGTAGTCGTTATGAAGGTCATGCAACTCTTTGGGGTATTCTAAATCAACTTCTAATATTAAACCTTTTTCGCTGTTTTCATTGTATTTAGCTAAATCTATATTGTTAATCTGTTTATCTGTCATCCATCTAAAACCACCAGTTGGTAGGTATTGTGACATAGCCCAATCATATAAATTATTAGCGTCTAGATACATAATATACTTTGAGGGCGCCTTCTCATCATATGTTTTCATGTACTTGTTATTTGCTTTTCCATATCGATTAGCTATATAAGAAATACCACCTCTCATACCCTTTTCAATGAATTGAAACATGTCAATATCAGTCATCAGTTCCAATTTGATATCAGTCATTTTTAGCATAGCATCCCATGACAAAGCAGGAGATGTGAAATAATGACATGGGTCTAGTTTGTAGTATTGTAAACATGTTTTCCTGAAGTTTTCAAACACATCAGCTAATAGAAGGATGTCAGATTTCAGATACAAGTCATGATACTCACCCATATTTTTAAGAGAGAATATATCCCACACATTTTTAGCATGTTGATAATCTTTATTGCTTATATGCTCATTATTCATGATACTAAAAAAGTCTTCTTTTGTTGGTAGTTTTTCATTGAATTTATCAAAACTGTCCATGTAGTCATAAGGATATACTCCTTTTCTAGCCATTAAATCAAGCTTTTCATCTTTGAATTTTTGAGAGGTATATTTTAATGATTCTTTTGGTAGATTACTCACTAGTTTTTCCAAACTAGAGCTCATAAATTGGAAACTATCAATGATGGTAAGATGATTACCAAGCATGAAAGCCATATACTTTTCCATGTTGTTAGGTATGGCATTAATATTCATCTGTATCTCCTCTCCTTTCTTATTTTTGTATGTATGTTTCTTAACAATAGCACCAATCTCTTGCATTATAAAATGACTATCATATCCTCTTAAGTTGTGAAATATAACAGGTATTTTTATTTCTTCTGGTTTTATTTGAGTTTCAGGTTACAATCTTGATGAGCAGAGCCTCTGTATTTACCTATAATATGACAATGGTCTCGAACTCGAATGTCCTTATCAGTATATTTTTTATTACAAATATGACATTCTTTAGCTTTTTGAAATTCCTCTTCATCATCTTTTGTCATTTTTAATGGTTTGTTAAATTCCTTTTTCATAATATTTTTACAATACTTAACTTCTTCTAGCATCTTTTCCATAAACTTATAAACAGCCTTTTCACCCCTATAAGATTGAACCTTCTTAGTATACCGATCATTATAGCAACAAACTACTTTATAACCATAACCACAGTCTGTATGTTTTTGGTATTCTTCAGTGTATGATTTATTATTATCAGGTTGACATCCTTGAATCTTTTCTGTTATAGCCTCAAAGTCTGCATAGATAACAAAAGGTACTGGTTGTTGATTATGAAAATTGTTGAATTTTAGTATATTATTATCCTTTTCAGGCATATTTACAGCTTGTGTACCATTCACTTGCATACAGATTTCTTTATGAGCAGTTAATACTCTTTCAGAGCTAAAACATTGTAGACAGTACTTACAAAAGTGTTTCCTTCCTTTATGTTTTGTTTGGTTGTACATCAACTTGTTGAAATCTTTAATCAAAACATAATGCTTTTTTTCATCTTTTGTAATTAAAAGTAAATCCATATGATCTTCAAATTCATCTTTTGATAGATAGATCGGATATGGTACTTTTTTTCATAATTATAAACGAAAACATTGATATTTATTTTATTTTGCTTTTCTATTTTTTCATATTTCTTCTTATCAGTTGTTACTGGAAATTCAATCCCTGAATAATCTAATTTGTTGATGTATTCCTTATCAGATTTCTTAATTCGTTGAGGATATTTATCTTGTGGGTTTACGTGTCTAATGTGGCACCATCTGAAGCATTCATCATCTTCGTTTTTCATGTTAATTAGTCCCTTAGCACTATTTTGTAGTTCTTTCGGTAGTGGTATATAACTACCTCCTCTTAGAGGCATATATTTAACAATGTTTAGATAGTGATTATCAACAGATTGAATAGTCCATCCTGAACCTTCCGATACCCACTGAGCAATTTTATTTATTATCTCTTGTTTAGACATTTGTAATGCTTCGTGGATTTCTGTTTGGTTAATAATTGTTTTGGCTGTGCTATTGAAATATGCGGTCTTATACACTATTTCTCCATCTGATATTTTTGTGAATGTTACCTTAAGCGTTTCAACGAATTTTATACCTTTCATTGATTTTAGTATACATGTAATATGATATGTGACGGCCTTTCTTGTGTTTTGTAGTTGCACCAATGGGTCTTTGTTATTTTTGATGTCTATTTGAAATGATTTGGTATATCCTTTGAGAGCTTTGAATGTTTGCTCTATTTTAGTTCTTGGTATTGGAACTGGTCTTTTAGTTCTTGGTGCTGGCACTGGTTTATCCCTGAATTCCAATAGTGGAAGAATTATATTGTTTTCATAATCTTGAACCATTTGATTTACACTCTTACGAGGTGTTGGGATTGGTCTAATTGGTTTTACAGTCCTTGGTGTTGGAACTGGTTTGGTATCATCTACCACGATAATTTCAGGTTTTTTCTTCTCTTGCTTTAATAGCAATTTTATGAGTTGAGATTTACTAAGTTTTTTAAGATCGCTCTTGTTCATATCTATAAGGTTAGATTTTTCTGATTTCATTTATATATATTATAACTATAGATTTTATTTTTAAATGATATTTTTATATGCGTTTAAATATGGTTGAGAATTCAAATGATCCAGTTATGAATCCTTTAAACTATATTTAGATATTTATTTACTTTAGCATGTAATATATCATGTCCTCTACCTGTTTTCGGTCTTCTGTACTTAATAGTACATCTCCGGAATGATTTCGTATGATATAGCGTGATTTACCTTTTTGAATTGTGACACCACTCTGTCGTTCATAAATGAATTCAGGATGTCTTGCACCAACTGCTTTTGCGTCTAGTTTGTCTAAAATTTGGTTTATGTACTTTTTTACTTGTGCATCATTAATTTCGTTATTTAATAACATTTCGAGTTGTTGTTTATTGGGTATATTTTTCTTTATCGATTTCGTTTTTTTCGTGGATGGATTGGTTTTCTTCACCTTGTTTTTTTTTTATAAGTGAATGAAATGTTGATGATTTTTTAGTATGACATTTTCTACTTCAGCACGCTTTAATTTGGAGACTTGAAACCCTTTTTTTAATGTTTAGGACTTCTTTCTTTAACTCTTTAACAGTGAAGTTTTTGATATGATTTTTTAATTGATTGTTTTTTTCCATATATAATAACTGTATATTATAATTCACGTATTTTGGCACGATATTCTAACAAATTAGGTAAATCCGCTATTTTTAACCCATAATCATAAGGTCTGAAACCATTCTCATGTAACCATATGGCCTTATTCATTTTTTTCTGATGGTTAGATTTGTTAGAGTTTCTTCAACTGTTGTATTTATATAATATTCTAGTTTTATTTTGTCATTTTTAAATGTTAATAGATTTTTTCTGATACTACTTAATATCAGTTTATGTTTTAGAGCTGCATTTTTTAGTCTTTATAAATGTTTCTTTATCTTTACTTTTTTCGTATCCCGGCGTACCTGGTTCATAGTGAGATAGCTTAGGTAGACTGTCAATGAAAATAAAATGGTTAAATTTACTATATAATGAGTTACTAACTGGTTTAAAATCCCACCCAGCACCAAAATATACCAAAGTGTATCCCTTCGTCTTTTTAGTTTAGTTTTCTGATTTCATATATATATATTATTACTATAGATTTTTATTTTTAAGTGTCTTCAATTAGTGCGTTTAAATATAGTTGATAATTCAAATAATCCAATTACTGGATCCTTTAAACTATATTGAAAGAATTATTTTTTGTGTGTTATGTTAATGATTTTTTCCATGACATTATTGACATTGACATTTTTAATGTGCTTTTTTGTTTTTAAGTGACAAGATTTCCCAGCCAATGAGTAATTTTTACCATTTTTGCAAACGTAACAATACCATGGTTTATTTAACATATACTCCGTCTTGTGTTTTTTTCTTTCTTCATCACTAAATACCCTAGGCCTTCCCTGACCTCTCCTATAACATTTTGATTTTCCATATATATAATCTATATATTTATTTTTAAATGATATTTTAATCTGTGTTTAAATATAGCCAGAAACAATTATATATTTTTGGCTACAAAAATAGCGAAAACCGATTTACTGTGGTAGTTATATATTATATATGATATATTATTTTTTAAGTCATTTTAGTGTGTTTAAATAATTTATAGTATTTTTAATTTATACCCATATTTCAGTTTTCAATTCAGCCATATTATCAACTTTGGTTTGTTTCAACACATTACATTCATCATCGTATCTATTGTTTTCTATCTCATTGCAGATAATATTCAATAACTGTTTCAATGTTATATCTTCATCAATTTCATGTATTTTTTTATGATAAAGTTTCAATAATTTCTTTTTATATTGTAACAGATCCAATCTACGCTCATTATCATATATTTTATCATGAAGATTGTCTATTTCATCTTCACATTCATGAATTTGAAAATTTATTTTTTTGATATATTTCTCAATGCCACTCATGATATATATAAACATTATATATTTTTGACATCTTTTAACGGTATCCATGAATTAAATTCTTTTGGATAACCAGACCATGATACCAAAGCTTGTTTTTTCTTATAGTCTCTTTTGATAACCTTATCTATACGAAAAACATCTTGTTCAGCTTCTCAAGTGTATTAAGGCTTGACCAGGGCATGGAAACGAGGCTATTTTCTTCTCCCCCATTTATTTGCATGAGCATTTGAAATAACCAAATGAAACTTTCGGAGATTGTAAAGGGTATTAAAAGCAAGTACCCTGCTTCATCTCGTTGCCATGGTAACTATTGTTCCTCACTTATGTAACATAATATACCATTGAAATGTATGCTATTTATTTTTAAAAACGGGGAATATTAAAATCCTTTATTCACCACCAAATTTACCATAAAATTAAAGATACATACACAACACCTACAAAACCACCTTTTAAGGATGACTACATTTGCAAAGAGTATGTCATTTATGGCGCGAAAGTCAGAGTATTCATTTCAATGCTGATTTCGTACTCGTTTTTAGTTTCTATTGGCAAATTGTAAGCTTGCTTTCTCCAGTTAAAAGGCGGTTTTGCAAAGAAAAATACTTCTTCTTTAGAATTATGTATGGTTTTCGACGATAAGTGATGCATAACATCACCCCATTTAGCAAAGTAGATTGGCCTTGAGTGCTAATCACAATACGGCGCCATTTTGTTTCATTCATCGAGTGGGGACTGGTACCACCGGACAAAAATTCATTCTACCCTACCCAACAAGGATACAAAAGCTTGTTTTCTGGCCTCCAGAAGACTACACTGGGGCTAAAATTGTCGCCAATTTCAAGATGGCGGATGAAAATCATCGTTGTTAGATGTATCTGAAGTCACATTTTCGAGAAAATAAAGATGCCAAAGTAACTTAGACCGCAGCTTCTTGTATCTACAGATCATGTTTTCTTCATTTTCGGATAAAACAATTGGGATTCTTACATTTTAGTGCATTTTTTTTCATGTTATACATCAATGTACACACGTCTGTAAACATTGACTTGCCTCTCTTTACTACCGCCATCTTCTCGCCTTGCGACACCTTCTTCGTTTGAGTTTTGGCGCGAAATATGCATTACGATAACGCGCCTTGTCTCAGTTTACACATTCGTTATACATTCTTCGCTGTGGCGGATGATATTGCGCGCAAACTGCCGAATTAATGCTCCCTTAAATTTACCAAATCGAAACGTTACATTAGAAATATCAACTTAAAAACAGTTTCTTTAGAAACTAACAAACATCCTACAGCTATGTGCTTTAAGGCTGAATGTGCTTGGGCAAGAGTGTGTATTCGACAAACGAAAAAGTTGTGCTCCGACTTGAAGAAGTCCCCAGGTGAAGGCAGTGCGAAATTTGGTGCCAGAGTATTAGCTGAAAGACAAACTCTACTCCGAACATTTTAAGGAGTATCCACAATTTGCTCTTAGCCAATATGATTTCAACCGTGTCTGCAAGACAATCGATGAAAAGATTGGAAGTTGGAGACAGAAAGGAGACAAGGAGATGTATTTATCAACATTTTCAGTGGCTAACTGGAGTGAAGGGAATAACATCACCAAGGAAATGAAAAAGGCACATTCATTATCGCACTGTAAGCCATGCACACTGTTAAACTCAAATCTACAAGCCACCTTTCCAGGTGGCAAGAAGAGCATGGGAGTAAAAAAGGGCCCCCTGACAGAAATTCAAGCAGATGCTAAGAAGCACACAGCTCAGCATTCAGCTCAGAAAGGTCCCAAGGTAACAAACAAACAACTGAAAATGGTTGGACAAGTAATTTATTCCACATATGACGAGAAATGCAAAGAAAACTTTGGAAAGTCGCTCAGTGATATTCTGATCCTTGTTCCTGAAGCAGGTCTTGCAAGGAAACTTTCTCCTGTAGAGAAAAGAAAATTAAAACGAGATCAGCAAAGGCAAATGAAAACTGACACTGAGAGCAATTTGAATGAGAATGACAGTGAAGAGCACTTGAGTTCAAGACAATCCTACAGGGCTAGGCAGCACCACAGGCTGGCACAGTCATTTGAAACAACAGCCCAAGCAACCGAAAGAGCAAGAACAACACCTCCCAAAGTAAAAGAGAGGTCACATGCCCCAGCAACAAATAACATCATGGGAGACTTAGATCGGCTCTTAACAGATGTAACATCCTGGCCTAATGGTATGATAAACTGGTCTGAGAAAGCTAGGATGTACAACATAAGAACAAAAGGCCAAGACACAACACCCCCCAATGGAGGCCAGATGATCAAATCATTTCTGCAATGGAAAGAGGTCAACCTGGCCCGCTTTGAGCCTACCACTGCAGCCATACAGAATGACCCACAAGGCAAACACAAAGGTATTTAGAAATTACAAGGGCGTAATTATCACTCAATTTAGTACCCAGAATGCTAGCATCTCTAGATTTCAACATTTTCTGAGGAGTGTATCTCCAGCCCCCCCCCCCCCCAATCCCCCCAATACAGTAACAAGAACAGCTATTACAAATAAACTTATTGAAAGTCCTGAAAATAAAATACACACATCCATTATATTTTAGACTGCTCTTGTCAGCTAAAGAAATAATACAGCCACATCAAATAACTATGCATGGTTACTGTTAATAACATAATAACATTTCCTTAATATAATTATTTTAAAACTTACAGAGTTCCGGGTAAGACGAGCCATTAAAAAACAGAGAGGAGGGGCAGTATCAGTTCCAGTGTCACGTACCAATGCAAGCATCAGAGCAAGCATCAAGACCCTGATTGAAAATGGTACATACAATGTTGGTGTTCCTGTGGTAGAGACAGAAATATCAAAGTTAGCAGTCAGCAGTGAAGGTCAAGTGATACAAAAAAACATAGATGTCCAGGCCAGAAAAATCCCTTTTCAAGATATTAGGAAAGAGTCTCTGATAAGAAACAAGAATTTACTAAAAATTAAAGATGACAGCTACTATAACCAGTTAACGAAGGAAGAGTTAACTACAGAGCTCCAAAAAATCCATGAAGAAGTCAGTGATGACATTGACCAAATGAGATCCTGTCTTAAGAAATACCAGCGTCAAAGGCACTGGCTCCTCTGGCATGACCACTCAACTCTAGCCAACTATGGTCACATGCTATTTTGCCTGCGGGAACTTTATGATCCTGCCATACATGTGACAAGACAAGAAATGTTGGATAAGACAGGAAAAGATGTAGATGTACAAGCAACAGTGGAGGAACCTCAACTGTACATCTTAGGCCAGAGTAGATCAACAGTTGAGGACCAAATGAGATTCATTCCAACACGACAGGATGATCTCAGGCATTTGAAGAACCCCACTGTGACCGAATCTGGTATTGAAGTGTGGGATGTTATGAGATTCATGAATGGAGATAACCCAGCAGCAGAGATGGAAGATGGCACACAGCATGGAGGCAACTATGGCTGCCCAGGCTGTGATGGTAACATTAATTCCAGCCATGACCTGGAGTACACCCTTCAAAGAAAATACAAAACACTTGAAAAGAAAAAAAAATTGATTCTGTCTGGTCCTGCTGGAAGAAAAGGAAACTTACATCCCTTCAAAGATATGAAAGTAAATGATATCAAAGCAGAGTTGCAAGCAAGAGGAAGATCTGGGGAGGGCAAAAAAGAGGAGTTACAGAAAGAACTATTCACCATGCTTGGAGGCACTACAAGACTACCAGCACTTCTCTACAACAGTGAAAACCGTGATGTCTCTGTTCAAGAACTGAACATTGAGAGGTATGAAGTGTTGTATTTTGAGGCCTTGCACTGTTCGATGAACCACATCAAGAATCTACTGCAAGAACTACCACACCACATCAATGACATTGACACACTCATCAAACTAAAGGAGATTCTTGCAATTCAGTTCAGCAAAGACAAAATAAGGGGCGTAGACTTCCGAAAGACCCTCATTTTTGTCACCATTGCTCTCTACCCAATGGCTACTCGTGAGGTGAGATTGCTCCTTGTTACTCTCTGTGAAATGATTGAGATCTATTATGCACAAGAGGAAGCAAGATCACCAAAGATGATCCTTCGCCTGCACAATCTGTGCTGGAGGCATGGAATCCTGTGTCGCCGGGTGCTGACTCCACCAAAGACCCTCACATCCAGGAAACTCTTTGGCCTGTACTTCCACAGCTGCATGGCTCACTCTGCCCAACTGCTTCGAGTAACGTCTCACAGGTCTACAAATGCAGAAATGTTTGAACGCCTGTTTGAGAAGCTCTCAGACATAACAACAAAAACCTGGAGCAAGAGAATCGAAGATCTCTCCAAAAATGCCATCCTGTACTTGCAAGGAGAGAAGTCCAATCCCGGAAGTCAATATATTCTTAAAGAGGAGAGAGAAATCAGTAAGATGGCAAAATCCCTTCCGAAACTGGAGAACACCATCCTGCTGAAGAGTAACCTTGAGAAGTATGCCGGTCACTGGGAAGCTCACCTGAAGCTCGTTGCAGATTTTCTAAAGCCAGGAGAAGGGGTATGGTGGAAGGAGACTGAAGATTGCATTGAATTCTTCGATGGACCAGACGAACCCAGCTTCCGACAAGACGGGCCACATCTTCACCACTTCCGTTCCAGTTCCATAACCAAAGAGCAGGAGCTACTGGATGTCTGTTGGAACAAATGTTTGGTGGACAAGGTGAAGATTCCTGCAACAAAATTGAGAGATGATAGTGGCAAATGGCAAAGACCCCCAACATGCTGTTCATTTGAGTCAGTGGAAGACAGTGGTTCTGACCAACATCATTGCATTGAACCTCACACTCATATTGAAGATGTCCCAAACAGTGATGAACCTGCAGAAGATGATGACGAAATGGCAGAAGATGATGACGAAATGGCAGAAGATGATGACGAAATGGCAGAAGACAATGGCCCAAGCAACATGCTGGTAGAATCAATTTCATGTACATGTACCAGTAGTGAACAACTTCAAGCAGAAAATGAAACAGAAGTTGAGGATGAAAATCTGCCAAACCCAATTGAATGCAACAAAAGAATGAGACCTGATGACGAATCTTCACCTCAAGAACCACCGCTAAAAAGAAAAAAATCAGATGAATTGGAAACAAAGACAGCAAAAGCCCTACAACAGGTTCTAGGCACCTGTGAAGAAGTTTTAAAGTTTGACAAACTTAAGCAGAATGTTGCCAAAAATCCCAAATCAAGGTATCACATAGAACGCTATGAAACACACCTGGCCAAGATACAAATTCTGACACTTAAGGCATACAAACATGTCTTTAATGAAATTAAAAACTGGAAAAATCATTTCAGGTCATCTATGGACAGAGAAGCAACAGAAAATGACTTAAAGCATAGCGTTGAAATAACATCAAAGAGGAAACAGATGAGAAGGGCTTCAGAGTTACTCACACTGTGGAAGATTACTGTCCATTTGTCTTAGTTAACCCTTTATCTCTTAGGAGTGCTAAATTCCAAATACAGTCAATTTTTGTAACGTTTTTAATAAACGGAAAGTGCTTCAATTTTTAATTTGAATGGTCGTACTTTAGGGTTTTATTTCAATGACTCTAAAGTTTGAACCAGCTTGTGTACCTTGAGATACAAATTAATGTCTACTAAGAGGCAAAGGGTTCACGCTTAAAATAAAATATGTGATATATTAAACTGAAGTTTGATTCAAGTTAATCATGGAGACATTCAATCACAGCAACAAAATGATGATTGCTGTTCACAAATATTTTAGTTAAATAAATTAAATATAACATTATAATGGTCACTGTACTTTGAAATCATTTTGATCATGCTTGGGAGTTATTCCATAAACATATTAAGAACAATTTCCTTAACTCCTTCTCATAATACTTTTTGATTCCAAAAAAAAAAGTATATAATTAAGCTTAACTTGATCACATGTAGCTGTTTGAACCTTTCATATGCAGTCATGTAAATGATGGTGAAATTGCTGTTGAATGTATGAAAGGATTTCGGAATTGAGAAATTATTCTTGTTACTTGAAGAAAAAACAAGATATTTTGTCATTAAAAGCTGCATAGAAAACATTTGGAGCATTGTTTATAACGGATATATAGCATTTTGCGAAAGACTACATGATCAAAATTCATCTTCTCGACTACAAAATTGCACAAACCATGTGAACATTTAAGGAGAATCTATCAGTTCATCTTAGCAATAAACAACTTCAAAATCTCTAAAAATCACGAGATAACTAAACCAACGGTAAACTTCCAAAACAAAAATGGTTTTTCACTGGCAAATCATCCCTGTTTTTGCGATGAAATGCTAAATACAGTAAGTTACGAAGTTATTGATTTCAGACGGCCGCGAAGCGCCACGCCATTTCACGATCGATCGAAAGGAAATCATTATAAACTGCATTTACATGAAGAAAAAGAGAAAATACACCTACCTTCGGTTGAAGAAAAAACATCCTTCTATGTAACCACCCAACAGCTAGCAAAATGAATCGATATGTCCAAGCAGTGAAGTCTCACAGATTGCATGCTTTACCAAGCGGTTCCGCCATCTTGGATAGCAAGTTTAATTTGTCAACGTTTTCCCCGCGAGCCTTTGCGGGGGGTATTGCAAGTCGAATGGTCAAGCCTTAATACACTTGAGTTTCAATAACTCCTGTTGATAGAAAGATCCTTCTATTGATTCATTATTAAGATCCTTTAACTTATATGTAATAGGGTTTGTGTATTGGATTTTATCAACTGTGAATACCTCTTCAGTCCAATTACTTGTATATCCTTTATCAAATACCTTTCTTTTATACTTTGAAATTCTAACCTTATCACCAACTTTGAATTTTGATGATGATGGTTCCATATCATATAGATTGAAATATAGATTGAAATAAACAGTTCCTTCATTCTTCTTTTTACTAGCTTCAACGGGTGTCATCTTTATGCTTGAATGCTTTGTACTGTTGTATTCATTTAATAGTTTAGGTAGCATATCTAAATATTGTGTTGTATTTTTGGCTGTGAATTGTTTCCACATCTTAGATTTCAATGTTCTGTTGAATCTCTCAATAACAACAGCTTTACCTTCATTGAAAGTAGAATACATCTCAATATTACTTTTCTTTAGCCAGTCTTTGAAAGTTTTATTATAGAATTCAGATCCTTGATCTACCCATAAATATTTCGGTTTTCTTTTATACTTTTTAATAACATCATCAAATGATTCAGTAATTGTATTACCGGTTTTATTTTTAATGGGAATGCTCCAAGCAAATTTTGAAAACACATCAATGATGTTTAACAAATATCTATAACCTTTATTCCATTTTGAAAACGTCTGCATTTCTACAAGGTCAGCGCTCCAAATATCATCTATTCCATTAACAATAACTCTTCTTGTTTTAAATTTTCGTTTGATTGGCTTATGTAATTCATCGGCTAATTGTTGAGCCCAATCATTTTTACTCAACGCCGCTTCCCGTTTTTTGACTTCCTTTTTTGTTTAACACCCAATCCTAATTTAGCCTTAGTTGCTATTACATTTCGAGCTACAGTATGTCCCCATTGTCTTTCATTGTATGGAATAGCATCGAGTGCATTAACCATTTTTCTGTCTGCATTGTTTTTACATTTGACTTGATCACTTTTTGGTTTATTTCCACAAACACTATAATCAACGTCATGCTGCATACTGACAGCATCTGTTTTACCCGTTGGTTGCTGATAGATCTCAAGTATTTGACCAGTGTTTGGGTCATATCTTAATTGTTGATTAATAGGGTTTCCAGGTCCTGTATAATGATGTCCAGGTAGTACAAAGCCCTTCTTGGGTGCTATCTTTAATATAGCTTTATGAATATCAATCCCACTACCTTTATGCAATGGATCTAGTTTCTTACTAATATCTGAAGTTAAACTATCTAAGGCTTGATCCAAATATTTATCAGCCATTCCTTTAATCTTTTGTTTTGCAAAACCAGATTTGATTATACAAACCTTTTAAAGCACTTTTAGCTGCAATTTCACCAAGAGTATGAGAACCAGTAATATCTAAAAATCCGCCAGCCATCTCTGACTGGCTATTTAGTTTAAGTTTTTTTTATTGGATACAAAACGTGTCTTAGTAGCCCCACATTCGCTACATTGAGATTTTAGCATAAGACGATTATTTTTGGTTTTAACATATTTTTCAGTACCTGGTACAGATTCTGTTTGCTTCTTCTGTTTTACACAATAACTTTTCACCATTTATATATATAAGTTAGATATTTCTAAAATAATGTTCGAGGAATCTCTCATTCTTCATTGTGTCATATATGTCAAATACTTGCAATAAATTATAATACGAATTCCCCTTATTCATTTCGTTCAGAAAGTATAAACAGAAGTAGCCACATGTAGACGTTTTTATGTTTTGGATTTGGTTGTTTTGGTGAAGCTGTGTCATATTCCTTCTTTTCGCATGATTTACGATCTCTTGAAATGGAGGCATACCAAAACTGTCAAAATAATTTATCACGTTGTCTTTTACATAAGTTGTAACCCAATGAGATCCTGCCATATAACTAGGTTCTAGATTGTAAATAAATAATGCTTGGCTATGATTATGTGGAACTCTTTCATCCCTTGACAGAACATCACTGATTGGGATGTTTAAATATCTGCACCATTTTATTAGATCATGATTACTTAACGGGATGTCTTTGTGGAATTTCGGTTTTACAGTATTGCCCCTAGTAGTGGGATGCCATTGAATGGGCTGTTTTTCCCTAATAGCAAGCCTTCGCCTCTTTTTGTTGTCTTTTTCTTCGGAGCTTTTTTTTTATCCCCATACCAATTGGATTATCCCATGTACCTATAAATGGAGGTGGTCTGTATGCACCAATTCTCGGAGCTCCCTTACCCCCTTTTTTCTTAGTTCCAATTCGAGGAGCACCGCTTCCAGTTATAGCATTTAGAAGAAGTGGAACACCAATGCTTGCCAACAGAGTTCCAAGGAATCCACCTGATTGTGTTTTTGTGGGGTTTACATGAACACCTGAACCTGACTGAAGAGCATTCAATATATCCTGTTTTTGTTTCGTCGTTAAAAGATGCTTATATTCTATCAGCTTATTAATTTTATCTTGGGGTATAAGAAAACCACCCGACTGTACACCTCTTCCAGATATTGCTTTAACCACTTGAGAAGCATCTTCTGAAGCCAATCCAGCAAGAGCTGATAGACCAAGGGTTTTACCAATAGTAGGTAAAGCTGCACGTCCAATGGTTAGAATAGAAGACAATAAACTACCACCGACTTGTTTTCTAATATTGGTTTTAGCTAGCTTAATATCCATACCTTTAACCAATTTCCGATTCTTCTCCAACCTTTTTTTTACCATTGCTGGGACATATAGAGTATCATTCCCATGAAGAGAGTCCTTCGTAAGTCTTAGAACAATTGTTTCCCTTTTATTGAAAGCATTGCTAAGATTCTTCTTTTGATTGTCAGACAATTTAATATTTATCTCAAAAAGTTGAGTCATTTACTGTATATATAATATGTTATATAAATTTTACCGGTTATAAAACATATATGAAATAAGGATATTATTATTTGATTAGCAATTTATTACTTTTTTACACTGTAACCAATTCATTACCCACCTTGTCAATGACAACTGTTTCATCATATAAAACGATAGCATGTACGTTGAAAGGACTGTCTCCAGCACTATTAGCATTGAGTTTATACCTAAAAATCAACTGTTTTGGGTCTCTTGTTACTTTCTCTGCTTGATATGATAGATCGAAATAGATTAGTGGATAGAGACTATTATAATTAGCTAGATTCAACCGGGTTCTAGTGTTGTAATCAGTCCTTCTCATTGCATAAGACATTAAATCGTTGAAGATTCTTACTTTACTCTAAATGTCATACTCTGTTTCTGGGTAGAAAACTCCATTTCCATATTCTAGACGACATGTTGTCAAATAACTACCATTTCCACGGTCAGCATTAATATTGTAGGTATCGAATTCATATGGATTTGCCTCTGGATTGTTTGATTTAGCTCGTTGTAGATATACAAAGATAGCCTTAACATTGTCAATACTAGAAGAAATCTAGAAGAATCCACTTCTATGTGTTGGTGCTGACACTTCATACATTTCTCTGAGATACGTCCATTTATCCTCTTTCAAAAAAGAGCTAACAAACTTATCGTACAGACTGTCCTTTGGAGTCAATTTTGGGACCCATAGTAGGAATCTGTCAATGACAACCCTTCCATCATCAACTGCTGCAGTTTTTTGAAGCAGTTCGTCATCATTCTGGAGGTGTAAATTAAACTGCAGCTGCATGGGTACCAACATCTTATCCTCCAGCTCTTCGAAGAAACTGTAACGATTAAGAGGTACGATTACATTGAGATTATTATTCCCTGTTGTTAAAAGTCGTCTAGCCTCAAATCCTGTATTCTGATTACCATTAGCTATCTGATGACTTGTATCCAAATACCAAAGAGAGTTTTTGGCAACACTTCTAGAGTAATCATCAGAATATTCCAGCAAATTCTTTACAAAAGTGACCTTGTGTAGATTATCAGTGTCGTACACAATCTTACCAGCGCTTTTTATCATCATGTGACTAATCAAATTATGGGCTCCATTAATAACTGCCACCCTATCAGCACCATAGGCTGTACCATCAGTTAATTTTTGTACCTGGAACTGAACCTCGAAATAAGCATTGTACCAATCGTAGAAACTCGATCGATCATTAATTGTAAATTTATACCCATTTTTCGCTTGGTGTTGACCGTTAGCTGGGGTTCGGATTACATCATCAAGTTGGAATCGCACCAACTCATTTCTTTGTAGAAATTCACTTGTTCTAAAAGACATTATATTATTATGTTAGATAATTTATTTATTTATTTGAAGACTCTACGCCTTCTTTTCACACCAGATCCAGATATCAATCTATTGAGTATCATATCAATACTTTCATCTTGCTGTTGCTGTTTAATGGGTGAGGATGGAACATTTGCCGTTTGTCTTGTAGCTCCTTTTCTCAAATTTGCCAATCTTTTCATTATTAGGTCTCCTGACTTTTGTGATACCGCCTTACCCAGTCGCTCACCTGTATGGGATATCCCCGATTCTAATGCCTTCTTTGCTATTGGCTTAGCAAATTTCTTAAAAACAGCTGATGCCACACTCTTTAATGGTTTGAAAATATTATCAACGATAAGCCCAGACCCTTTGTGTTGATATGCAAATTTACCAAGTTTTAGAAGGTAAAATCTCTTGAATTCATACGGTTTCGTTATACTATTATGTTATATTATTCTATACTTTTCAGAATTAGTGAGAAAGATGTATCTGCTCCATTCAGGTTAACTAATCTTCTTTTTCCATCAGTAATGTATACCCTGATACTACTTATACTATTCTTATTGACTGGATTAAATGTGACTCTTCGTGGTTCGAGGGTAAATGAATAACTAGGTTGGAGTACACTAGTCGAAAATGAATAAATGATGTCTGTATCCTCACCATCTACAAGTGAATCGTTGATTAAATCACAATGAATATTACGTATGTCAATGTCTTGACTGAGATTGGGCACTTTCGGCCCTATATTCGTTCCACTTGTCAATACTATCTTATTGAACCCGATTAGGACATTAAAATTACTTGCTGTTAAATCAAGTTGGTAATTCTGAGCTAATGTAACCGTGACCCTAAATGTTGTATTATCGAATTCAAGAGTGATAGGATACGTATCACCAGTTTTTGTTATATCTTTAATATATGTATTGAAGTCTGTATAATTCCATACTCCGGCTGGAAAGGTGATGTTGTTAAATGTTGAACCACTATCGGAGCTATATTTGATTAATTGATTGTTGTATCCAGCATTAACATTAAACCATGTAAAACTCATATTGATAATTCTGTTAAGACCAATTACAGATTGCATATTACTATCCAAAATTATAGGTCTAGTAAATTTTGTTGTAAAATCCTCAGGTTTATTATTCCCTTGATTTTTTACACTATAAGATGATAATACTATCTCTCGTTCCATTTATATAATAAAGTTATATTAATTATATTTTGAAATATTGACTAAACAATTTGTTATATTGCGGTCTATTGATTGTCGACATTTTCAATAATGTGTCCAATATAGTTACTCCCATATTTCGCATCTCAATGCTGGTATTCCCTGCCAATCTTTCACCAATAATCAATTCCAATTTTTTTAAAAGCTGCTTTACATCGTTAAAAAACATAATATTTCCACCTCTCTGTTTTCTTCCTCGGCCTTTGATCCCGGAACCTTTTATTGTTTCCAGTTTAGTCTCATAATGTTTTATGTATTCATTTAAAGTAACTCTTGCGTTCTCTATTCTTTTGTTTCGCATTTGCCTTTCACCTGATGATATCTCCCCCTTATTGTATTGTTTTGTAACATTTGCTTTATAGCCATTTAATTGGCCCCATTTTGATTTGGCCTCCTTTACAATCTTATTAAGATATTTCTTAGTCTTTTGGGGTGTCATTGTTGATTGATTCAATATCTTATCCGCATTTTCATAATTCACAATACCAACATCATTCAAAATCTCATTACTCGTATCTTCATCATCTAACGCATAATCGATATCCTCATCTTCTAATACATAATCAATCTCATCATATGCTGGTGGAGGTAAGTACTGAGGATCAACATAAATCTCCTTCTTTCCTTCCATCTTTCCTTCCATAAGATCTTGTAAAGATTCTTGATATGTTGGAGGTTTTGGCACCAGTTGTTTATCTTGCTGTGGTGGTACATAATCACCAAAATCAATCAGACCTTCTACATCCATGTCTTCATATGGATCAACTTCAGGCATATAGTCAATACCAACTTTCCCTTTCTTAGGTAGTGGTTTTTTCCTTGGAGGCAAACTCAAATGTAAATTACTGTCAATAACATCATCTAATTTACTAGTAACTGGTTTGAATACCTTCGCTAATGACTGTTGGCTTGTCTGCTGACCGATATTATGTTTTGTAATTGTATCATGAACATAATTGATCTTATCCCCTAATTCAGATTTCCTCTTTGCAAGTTCTTTCCACTTTAGTAAACTCATTTATTGTTATATTATTACATTACATAAAAATGAAAATCATATATAAAAAATAACGTTTAACATGGTGTTGTACACCGTGTTGTACACCGTGTTGTACACCGTGTTGTACACCGTGTTATACACCATGTTATATTGAAATAATATACCCATATAATATAAATGAAAATACCAAATTATGACGTTGAAGACGATGTTGTCTCAAACTTTAAACAGTTATATGAATTCATGCCTGATCGATCATTTCGGATGTTGGTTTGCGGACCCAGCGGTTCTGGTAAAACTAATGCACTAATGCATATGATCATCCATCTGTTGTATTTTGATAAAGTATATCTTTATGCTAAAAACTTAGAGCAGTCTAAGTACCAGAATCTTATGGATATGTTCCAACCAATAAGTGATGAAGTTGGCTATGAAGTTATCGAAGCAAACAATGATGAGATTATTCCCGTTGAAGACATTGACTGTGACTCACAGAAATTAGTAGTATTTAACGATTTCGTATGTAATAAAAACCAAAAACCATTGGTCGACTATTTTATACGAGGGAGACACAAAAATTGCAGTGTGATTTATCTGAGTCAAAGCTACTATAAGACACCAAAAGACATAAGATTGAACTGTTCACATTTCTCTATTTACGAATTCCCAAGTGCTAATGAGAGGAGTCTAATTTGCCGTGAAAACAGTATTCCAAAAGAATTATATGAGAAAGCAACTAAAGAACCATATTCCTTCGTATATATTGATAAGCCACGGAAATTCACAACTAAGAATTTCAATGGAAAAATATAATATAACTCAATTATATATGAGTTACTCAAATGGAATTTTACCATCGTCAACATCAACGGCGACACCACAACGTGGATTACCTGGCGTAGGGTTCAAATTAACAGAGGATGGTGATTACGATATGCAAGGTAAAAAATTAGTAAATATAGGACAAGTTACTGGTTTGAATGATGTAGTTGATTTCAATTTTGTTAGAAATACATTTGTTAGTAAGCATTTACCATTAGTTACAGCAAATCTTGATATGAAAAACAATAATATAAGAAATTTAAAAACACCGATTTCAGAAAAAGATGCTGTTAACAAAGAGTATGGAGACACATTATTTAAAATTAGATGGAACAACTCATATGACGGGGGATCTTGACCTAAGAGGAAATAAATTAATTCTACCTGGAGAAATTGATATGAATCGAAAACTGATTACAAATATGGATACGGATGAAGATAACGATCTTTCTGCGGTGAATATGGTAACTTTGAAAAAATATCACCCTGATGCCCCAGCACATACACATGAAGTAACCAAAGATATTAATTTGAAGGAGATGTTCAATATTGTCCAATCAAAACAACAAACATGGCATGATTTGGGAGCACATTATAACAATCTAGTTTCTTACAATGATGTCAAAAATATATTCTTATCCCGTAAAGAGATGCTTCCTATGGAGAATTCAATTGATAATATATATAGATAGGCTTAGCCTAACAGCGGAGCTCTCTGAACAGAAACGATGATGATAAGCTTAACTAGGTGAAAGGTCGGAAGCACAAGAATAATTAGAATTAAGATTGACGACCAGGCTATTTTTCAATTTTAGCAATTCTCAAAAACAGTAAGCTTATTACGCTACCGTCTGCACAGTGCATTTAGACTGCACAAATTCCACAAAATCTCACTGTTTCTGAAATGTGAAACCTCTCTTGAGTAGCAAACCGCAAAAAAAAGCAGGGGAAAACGATTTTGCAAACCGTTTTCTCCGCTAAACACAACAAAAGTGTTTTTTTCCTTTTAAAATGTTTTATTCATCAATAACAAATCCCCAAAGTTTAGAATATTATCCTGAGAGGCTAGTCATTTCCGGTTACAAGGCATCCTGCGTTATAAAGCTAGTCATTTCCGGTTACAATAATACAAGGTCAGTTCCGGTTTACATGAGTCACTTGAAAGGGATTATTTATAAAGTTCATTTCCGGTCGTTTGGTCCACTTGAAAGTCCTTTCTGGTTTGCACATGATTACTTTAGTCATTTCTGGTATTGAATGATGAGTTGCCAGTAGCTAAATTATTTATAGAGTCACAAGCTTTGACTGTTGTATTTCACAAATATTCGGATGACATCACAAAGCAGAAAATTTCTATTTGGTCATTCGGGAGAAATCAATTTGCCCCGGGGGAGGGGGTACTCCCATATATGAGCTATATAGGTATGTGCCGCTGTCAAGGGTATGGTTTTCAAGCAGTTTAGTCTGGGATAGGGTATAGTAATCCGAAATTTTTAGTCTAGAATAGGGTATCATTTTCCACAAAACTGATCAGTTGCATGAAGAATTTAGTCTCGACGAGGTTTACTGGCAAATGGAAAAATTGGTAAGGTGTGCTGTACGACATTTTTACTGACCCCTGGTATCTTAGACTGTGATAGTGAACAAGTTTCTGCAAAATAGTGAGTCTAGAAAAGGTCTAGGATAGGGTAGGATTTTTCGGTGTTTATTCTAGAATAGGGTTGCAAAATGCAGCTAAAATGGTCTAGTATAGGTTAAGGGTCTCAGAGTCCCAGCCCCCCCCCCCCCCCCGGGGGGCAAATTTGCAACTGTGTTGTGATGTTATTATTCCTTATGTCCCTTACAGTGTCCCAAGAGTTCTCGGTGCCATTGTGAAAATTTAAGTTGCTTTATTTCGAAAACCCATATACCATAAAGTATGGTCTTAATGAAAAAGAAAATCGTCTTAACATTAACTAAAAACCTAGTAATGAGTAGTGCCGATAGGGTGGTAGTGAAAACACCCCACAACCTTTCACAGGTTCAAATTTTAATCTACTAGCTTGGAAAGGCGTGGTAAGGAGGCCATAAGGAGTGTCCGGACGTGAGCACCTCATGGCTTCTGTACTCTTTGCCACGTTTAATTTAGTCCCTGTACCTGTCTCGTATTTGTGAAGTATAAAGGTAAACAATTTGTCTAAAGAAAAAAATGTCCTTTACAAAACATGTGGAGTCATCCGCTTATTGGCGAATTTTAAAACGCTTTCCTCAGGCTTCTGGAATGAGAAAACCTTCAATAGTATCATCCTTTCTTATACTGGTCGCCAAAACTTCTGCGCATAAAATGTACAAAAGTGGAGACCGGGGATCTCCCTGCCTCACCCCCCGCTCGAGTGGAATTTCTTTGGTCAAAAACACATTAACTATAATTTTCATATTTGCTTGACAGTATAATGTAGAAATCCACCGCTGGAAATTAGGGCCAAATCCAAAACGACTTAAAACATTGGTAAAAAGTTTTCCAATGTTTTTCTACCATGTCAATAGGCCATTTGCACGATGACGTCATATGACTACAACTACCAGAATCCTTGAGTTTTTTGTTTTGTAGTGCAAATTAGGGCTATTGTTATTTAAACCGCACTGGGATTACAAAATTTAAATAAGAAAGGAAAAACGAAATGAATTCTGGTAGTTGTAGTCAAATGACGCCATCATGCAAATGGCCTATTGTCAAAGGCTTTCTTTTGATCAATATTCAGCAAGATACCAGTTTCATTGGTAATATTTATATAATATTTTAGAGTGTCACGCAAGAGAAATAAATTCTCAAAAATCGTCCTACCTGGGACGGAACAAGTTTGATCTTCTTGAAATAATCGAGGGTAACAATTTTGAAAGTCTGTTTGTAAGAGCTTTTGAACAAATTTTGTAATCAACATTGAGTAGCGAAATGGCGGGGTCACCATTGTTTGAGGTTTTTCTTATCATCTTTCTTGTAAAGTAATCTAGTCACGCTTCCTTGCATTGAATCACTGAGAGAATTATTTTCCAAACTAAATTTATAATTTCGAACAGAATAGGGCCTAAAAGATCCCAGAATTTAGCGAAAAATTGTTGAGGTAATCCGTCTGAACCGGGGTTTTTCCCTGAAGAAAGTCCACGCATTGCGTGGGTAATTTCAGCCAAAGATAAAAAGCCTTCGCAGGATAAAATTTCGCTCTCACTTAATCTGTTTACAAGTTTGTTCAAAAATTCGGTTTGGACTGTTAAATTAACAGGTTCTTGCAAGTACAAATTACGGTAAAAATCGAAATGGGCCGGAATCTTGTGAAAAGACTTCAACATCGGCGGAGTTATAAATAGATTGAACAGTATTTTTCTGAGCACGTGAATTTGGTAAGTTTTTCACCTTCTTCAAGCCATTTGACTCTGCTACGAATTTGGCTTCCTCTCATTTGGGATAAATTAATGGCCCGAATTTCTCTTTCAAGCGTTTCTATGGTGGTTTTCGCTGAGCTATCTCCTTCAATAAGAGCCCGTTTAGCTTCGATCAAAGAATTTATAGTTGCGTGGCCTTTTAATATCGCGATTTAACTTAATATGCGTTGTTTACTTCGACCAAAATCTATAGCAACTAATTTTATAGATTCTTTAAGAAAATCCTACAAAGCTTGAATGGAAATAAATGCTTTCCAGTACAATGCATGTTTCTTAATAATTTCTGAGATCATATCGCAAATATCAAATTCTAAATTTAGCCTCCAAAGTCCTGGTCCACGGGAAAATGCATTATGCAAATTGCGGCTTAAATCAACAGAATCATGATCGGAAAAAACACAAGGCAAAATTTCACATTTTAAAAAGGAATCATACAAGTCCTGAGCAATAAAAAAATTATCCAAACGTGTACCGATAGTTTTATCCGCATTATTACCATGTGCATTGTATTTTTCAGTCGGCCGTGTTTTTTTGCGCCAGAGAACACTGTGCAGATCTTTCAAATCCATGGAAATTGTAGGATTTCCTCCAAGCTTATCAGAAACGTTTTCAATGCAGTTAAAATCGCCAGCAATAATTTTAAAAGAGTTCGGAAAAAATATTCATGAATTGTGTCATAAAAGTACAGTACGTTCACTTGGATTCGTGGGTGCATAAGTATAAAACCAAATTAATTTTCGTGTCGTCGAGTTTAGTTAAAACACTAACAATTCTACCAGAAGAATCTTTTTTCCATTGTAAACATTTGAAATCAGTATTTTCAGCGACAAGAATGGCAACGCCGCCTTGTTTACCAAGAGCGGGCGACCAGAAACTTTTACCGCGCCATTTCATTTAGCTGTCAGAGAATTTATCGCATTTTGTCTTGTCGCTAAAGGTTCTTGTAAACAAATAAAATCAGAACGGGAATTTTTCGCAAAATCAAAAACAGAGCGTTGTTTCGCTTCATTGCCAAAACCACGGATATTCAAAGTTGTAAATTTAGCTCTGAATGCAAAAACTTGGCGAAAATTCTTCTGGTAAAATTAACACATTTAACTTAAGCTTAAGCTTAAGTCTTATTATTAAACTAAACAATTTTTGCAAATCACATTTAGACGTTACTTGCTTTTCTGCTTATGTTTGTTTGTCCGATGTCCAGTGTTTCTCCTCTCCGGCAAAGGTTGTTCGCCGTCATATTCATAACGTTCGAGAGTTTTAGTGTCCGTTTTCTCCGCTCCTGTGGTACTGGATTCCGTAATATAAAAAAACACTTAGCTCTATATTCCTCCAAAAACGCTTGATTTGCAGAGTCACACAGCCTCAAATGCGGTCTTGACCACTGTTCGAGAAATTGTGAAACCTGTCTTAAGTAGCAAACCGCGAAAATGCAGGGAAATAACGACTTTTAAACGGTTTTCTCCGCTAAACACAGCTCCAACTAACGTGTTTACCGAGCTGACGTGACATTCGCCATGTAGCTGCGCGAAGGCGCGAAAATCAAAGCCTCGCTTTCGTTTCAAAATGCCCAACACGGCGGGCCGGGGGCGGCGGACGGACACGCGCCCGCGAAACATTCCGCTGGTCATGACCATGAAAAATGACGGCATGGGTTCTATGAGTATGGCGCTCCGCGCGGATACACATTTAAACGAAAAATTAGACAAAACGATTTCCAGCGATCTTGATATGCAAAGTTATAAAATTACTAATTTAGCAACACCTAAACCAAATGAGAATGGCGCTGCCGTAAATGTTTCATTCTTCAACGCCGAACTCAATGATTCTAATACAAACTTGTATACACGAATAACAGACGATTATAAGAGTTATGTTAACAAGTCACACATAACTTCCTCTACTGCAGAAAAAGACGTTTTCAGATACCTGATGGAAGATGTGGATGAGAGCTCGTCGGAGAGTAATATTGTTGTTAATGGAATTATCAATTTTGTATCAAGCCCACACAAAATCAATAAGAAAGCCTATGATATGACTCTTACGACAGACAAGAACGATGACTTCAGGTCAAGGATAGGTTTTAATGAATACAAACTTCCTCAAGGTGAGTTCACTTTGGTGATCGAGTTTTTCGTTCCAGATAAAGTTCACATTAGTTCGACATCTGTCAATGTTGTCTCATCAGTTATTAATATCGGACAGCAAACTACAAAGATATTCAACACTGAAGGATATACAAAAAGCATTGTTCATTTACATAAGTATCAGGTATCTCCACCTGAATATATGATAGATCTTCATGGAAGTATATCGAAAGGGAATACAAAGAAAGCACATCTAATCGTTTATGGCGTTCAAGGTCATGTCTCGAGTGTCGATCCAGATGTATTTGATACTGTTTTTGTAATTGAAAATGGAAAAATGGTTATGGAGACCGATATTCATATGAATGGTAGAAACCTAATTGGTTTACCAAAACCGAAAAATAAATTCATATTTTCAGGAAATTATACGAAAAATAAGAACAGTAATAATATCATATTCAACGGTTCATCATCATTTATTGCATTAATTAATTTGAAATTAGTAAAATTATGGTTGATGATATTGGACGATAAACCAACTGAAGGATATGAACAAATGTTTATATTAATTCATAACACTTCGTTCGCTCCGCAGAATTGGGAAAAAACATCAAATAAAATTTTATACACTTTCAATATATCAACATCACTTATCAATTTCAGGGAAGATGCAGACGTACAAATCAAATTGATATCATTTGATGATGATATTACATTTGCACCTTATAATTGCCATATCAGTGCACTTTTTGAAGAGTTTTAATATAATAACTAAAACAGGCATCTTCAATTTTAATCACATAGGAAAAACATACACCATATTTTTATATATAAAAGCTACATTTAATATAATCAATAAATATACATGCCGAATTTGGAGCAAGCTATTAATTTTTGTAATAAATTTTTCACAACCCAAAAAAACCTACATCCTAATACTAAAGATGAAATATTAAAATCGGCTTTAATATATCAATTTTTGTATGTAAACTATTTGAATGAGCCAATATCAATGAACCAAATATTAGAAAAACACCCTGACATTGGATTAATAGGACCAGGTTCTTGTACTATAAACACCAAATACCAATTTTTAATTAAACATGCTATTTTTCATGATGCATTTGGAAGATTTTACAATGACTATGAAAAGGGGCCTGGATACATATATTGCTGCCATTCATTGCCTAAGAAAATAAAAAGATCTCCAATAATGGGCCAAATAAGTGGTGCATTATATTGTCTTCTTTCAAATCCTAAAACATAATTATCCAAATATATATTATAATGACTAAAACAGATATATTCAATTTCAATCATATTGATAAAAACATCAGCCAAGAAAAATTATCTGAAATAAAAGCATTATACCGATTTTATCATAAACGCTTTTGGTGTTATAAGAAGGCTTTCAAATATTTCAAGAGATTGAATTTAGCTATGAATTTAGCATCAGTTTCTTTAATAGCCACTGGTTCAATAGCTGGTTCAATTACATTAAATCCTATTATTTTAGGAGTAATTAGTGGTAGTGGTTTATTGATTAAGACATACAACGAAATATAAAACTATAAAAGGAAAATAGAAATGTCTAAATTTGCATACACAACATATGAAAAAGTATTAGTTGATTTACGGTCTTGTTTAAGAGGAAATCAATTTAACCATACCGCATTTATAAATGAAATGAGGCTGATTGATGAAATAATCATTGATCTTTGTCCTCTTGCCGATACATTTGAGAAACAGTATGATAAAAAATTCCAGTAAACCTTAAGGTGATTCCCTGGTTTTGCACTGCGCATCCCTACTGCGCATAAACATTGCGACATCAGATTGAAAAAAATGGCGGCTTGTGTGAGGAAAGCCGGCCTTTCCCACGATAGAAAAGGACTCTGTGAGCGCTAGCGCAAAATCGAGCACGGTGACCCCTATTTTATACTGCATAAATTCAATCAGGACAGTGTTCCCAACGCAAATTTAAAAAGTGAGCAAAAATCTATGATCAGATTTTGCACAGTTCATAGAAATCCTACGAAGAAAGCCATTTTGGGTAGAGGACCGCACACCAAGCAACCGTCTACTGTTCGAGTGTTCAGTAAATTTGAAGCTTTTTGGACACGTTTTCTATGATACAGACGATTATACATATGTATAAAGTCAACTTATACGCGAAATATCAATATGCAGTGGAAATATTGAGCATATTAGCTTCACGCGGTTATTGCCTGAAAATGCCTTTACACACTGTATTCGTCAGCAATATACCACTAAAACGAGCACGGTGACCCCTCATTTTTGTTGCAATTTTGGAACTTCATGACTTGTTCAATATTTGTGCCAAGTTTCATTACAAATCTATGACAGATTCTTTTTCCAGGGAATTACCTTAAAAGTAAATTTTATTTCATAATTCATTCATAGGGAAAACCCCTTTGCATAGCGTATGACTTCCTGTTTTTCTGAGAATCACGCTTAATAATTTTGCTGACATCATTCTTTATTAATTTATAAACCTGTTTCCAATATTGATCATAGAATCTTAATGTTTTCTTTGATTTCGAAAGTGGAATAAATTTATATTCTATTGGCAAAATTCTAAATATCTGCCTCAAAATGAATTTAATACTAATCACACGTTTACGGCCATTGTTAACCTGTGATAATACTTCATCAATTAAAGCGAATATTCTCAGGATTTTCTCTCTATTTTTATTACTGATTTGTATATTATTCTTTTGTTCTATATCATTGATTACGTTTAAAATATGATATTTTCTTATATACACACTCTTTATCCTCATTTTATATTTGTTATCATTGAAATCAATATATGGAGCTTGTAAATCATAACCATGAACGGAGCCACAACTTTGACAAACATTCATTCCATTGTCATTAAACATATCTTTTTTATCACAACATGATTCAACAACTTCCGTATTTCTACCAACATCTGCTAATCGTTGGTCACAAAAGGGACAGGTCAACTCTCCCATATTCTCAAATTCGTCATGAATTTCCAAATTACAATTCATTCTATACTATTATTACGAGATAATATTTTTAAAACAATAGCTATAAGAGGTACGTGTCTAAATTCCCAGAAAACAAAAATAGCGAACATGTAAAAATCGGCTAACGCGTTAGCGATATTTCCCATAGTTTTATCGAAAATCACTTGATATGTAAATCCAGACGTAATTGGCATATTTCAACAACCAATCAGATCTTCACACGAAATTTTTCTCAAGCTTTTATCGCTAACGCGTCAGCCGTTTATTCACATAAGTGGAACGAAGCGACCAGCGACTGAAGGATGTCTGTCAACGATTTACTGAAAGATGTTCATGGTTATTTTGAAGAAATTGTAAAGAAGTACCCAGAGACGCGCGCATATTGTCATCAAGCTTATGTTGATCTGCAAGCTAAATATGAAGACAAATTGACAAGGAAGCAGCAAAACCAGCAGCAGAGGAAGGAAAAAATTAGAAAGACATTGAAATTGATGATTAATACCACACGTCTTGGAGTGGATTACAAGGGATTACTTGAACAGCAAGCAACAAATGAACATGAATTGATCATGCTACTAAAAACACTTAATCAAGCCATCCAAGACTCAAAGAAGAATGTGATAGCATTTTCGATTAGACAAGGCTTATTATTAAGGCAAGCAAAAGAAACTTTTAGAGGAGTAGTTTCTGCATACAAACATATTATTTCATCTTGTAATATATCTTCTAGTTATGCTAATTTTTTAATTTCACTTCATGAACTAATTGAAAAATATCCTAGGCTAAATTACTGCTCTGTACCTATTCGATTATTTACGAATAACATGAAAATTATTCGTGAAATTTGCCAAGAAGAAAGTGATTTTTGGAGTAATATAATATGACCTTGAATACAATAGAACAAAAATAGTCAGCAGGGAAAGTCCCATGACATCATCAACTTCCTATTTTTCTAAGAATCAAAGACTTCCTGTGTTTCCGAGAATTGTGTCACGCAAAGGATTCTATTATGTGGAATCACGCAATGGAATAAACGCACCATTTGTTTTTATTAACATATAGTTTCATTTGATTTTTTCATTTGATTTTTTCATTTGATTTCGTCATTTAATATAATACCCCCAGATATGACTACAGCATGGTTATTGTAGATTGTATACTAGCGGTTTTGTCGCTCCATCGTCACTTCGTGACTCTTCCCACCATCGCGACTTTATTTTTTAGGAGATTTCATCCCATGCTCGACGTTTCGAGCATAATTTGATCGCTACACTCGCAAATTCTAGCTCTCCTCCGTCTGCGCTGCCAATCTCCTAAAAACCATGCTGTGGTATTATCATATAGAAAACATATAGTTTAATTATTTTATGGAAACATATAGTTTAATTATTTTATGGAAACATATAGTTTAATTATTTTATGGAAACATATAGTTTTCCAAAAACTGGTTGACATTAAATGGAAACAAAAAACTGGTTACCATCATATGGAAAGTAGTATAGAGTTGGTATTGAAACAGTATGCAAACTAAAAAAAACGGCGAGTAACATCAAACGTCTATGCAAATATTTTGGATCGAAAAATCCGACAGTTTCCTGAGAGGTCCGCAAGTTCAAGTAGTTTCAAATTTATTTTCAGATGTATTGTCTAAATGCTGCAACGGTATTGGTCTGTTTACCAAAAACTTTAGCATCCTTTGTTCTCAAAACACGTTCTGATTGGCGAATTTTCTTCCAAGTGGCCCGGTTCGAGTGTCCGCACTGTAAACCCTTATAGCTTGTATACCAAAAGAAAGAAAGTTATAGCTATTGTTCCAAAAGAGGGAGGAGGGGCTCCCATTTTTTTGTTGTGGAGAAAAAGCTTTTTGTTCCTTCTCGCAATAAACGTTCGATTTGATACGTTCTCTTACATTTTTCTAAAAACAGACTAATGGAGAGGGGGGATTTATTAAGATTAGAACGATAGATAAAGTATTTACCCTCGAGAATGATGTAGTTAATAAGAACATTGTTGTTGATCGCACAGACAATTTCCAAAGAAAATATCCTTGATCTAACTTTCTCTAACTTTCTCGTTCTTGACGAAAATAAAGCAGATTTAGCACGCTTCCTTTCAGAAAACCTTCTTGCAGGAGCCCCAGTTGATAAACTCATCATTGTTGGCGGCGGATTCAAGGAAGAAGATACAGTCAAGTGTTCCCGCAAGGTTTCCATGAATAGGCCGACACTCGAATGATTCTCCACTGTGTACACTCAAATACAGAGTGCATTGTCGTCGCAAGTCAAGACACTGACGTTTTTCTCCTAGTTTCGCACCTGGACAAAATGAGATGCAAGCAGTTGTGGATGAGAGCTGGAACGTCTAAAAAGCCAAAGTATCTGGAAATCCATACAATTCGAGAGAATCTAAAGTAAACAATACCTGAGGTGGAAAGCATTCTCTGCTTTCACGCAATAACGGGCTATGATACTGTCTCCTACTTTGCTGGCCATTGCAAGAAAACGTCATGGAAGACGTTCACAGAACACCACATGCTGCTGAGAAACCTAGGAAGTGGCGATCTGGACAGTTCCACAGTGACGTCCGTTGAAAAGTTCATTTGCCGAATTTACAGTTTAACTGAGGTGGAGAGTTGTAATGAAGCGCGCGAAACGTTGTTTTCTAGATGCCGGTCACCAGAAGCTCTTCCTCCGTCGAGCGATGCTGTTACGCCACAAAATGTAATAATTGACGCAAAATGTAATAGTAACCCAAAATGTAATAACTTTTGACGCAAAATGTAATAAACTCGGTAACCCAAAATGTAATAACTTTTGACGCAAAATGTAATAAACTAAAGTAACGCAAAATGTAATAAATTTTACGCAAAATGTAATAACTTCAGTTTTGTCCTAGCTCAATGGGGTAGCACACATATGAACATTTATACTTGGAAACGACAAACGCCACCTATCAATCAAAGCTCTATCAATCACGTCATCGATCACGTGACTAGATCAAAAATCGCTAATTTCTCCCTTTCAATTATACAAGTCAACACTTGGCAACCATATTCAAGAGAGAAAGAAGCCTTCCAGCAATGTATAAGTTGGATATCGAGCGTTTACTGAGTGATGAAGATAAACCTGGAACCTTCGGAGTAACGAACAGAAAGCTATATCAAAATAGCTCCAAAAGGATTAATAACGTCTGAGAAATCGAAATCTTTAAACTTTCCTGAGAGAGGGGGGCCTTGGGGGTGGGGGGAGGGGGAGAATCGGTCTTCGGATCGGAGGATTGCGGATTAAGAGCAAAATTTTGACGGATTTTGGGATCATTCAAATGCAGAACAATTATCCATTTTTGAGCCCCGGATTTTAGTTTTTTTTTACAAAGTTTAGGTGGATTTCAACCCCCTTTAGAAATTTGTTTTGTTTTCTTTTTACGGCCGAAACGTTTTGCTAAAACACAATCTCATACAAGGCAACTGTGAAATAATTCGTGAATTCGGATTTGTGAATTCTATTTTTATGGTTCAACGGATACAAGTACAAATTTATAAGGGATCGGCGGAATTGTGTACCCTTATTCACCCCTTCCCGAGAGTAGTAATCAGAAATAGAGCCCATATTCATGGCAGTTATTCTCGTTTAGCCTGTGACGCAGTCTAGGTTAACAAAGATAGACCAATAAACCGGCTATAACAAAATGTACATGTACTGTGGGGCGCTCACAAATTAATCCACTTTTTTTATCACGAAATAGAGGAACAATTCTTGACGGACTCTGGAACAACAATGTGTTCATGTCGCCTTTCCGTTTTCGCTGTAGCACTGTAACGCTGTAAAAAGGAGTAGCACTTTTTGTCACGGGTCGCGAGTCGCGAGTCGCGAGTGAAAGTTGCTGGTGCTGGTTGCGGATAATAGGTGCGGAAGCAGGTTAAATTCGCGGGTAACAAATTATCAAAAAATTAAAATGAAATACCAAAAGTGAAAAAGAAAAAATCACCCTAAAAATTACTAAATTCGCAATTGTATAGGATGGTTCGTCTTGGAAACCTTATGGTGGGGTAGCATCCAAGACCCCCTCCCTCCCTCCCTCCCTGTACACCCGAGGGTTAATCGGTACATAAAGTTGCAATATTACAAGGAAATTGCCCGTTTGCTCACCTCTATGTGCATTGAAAAGGGAGTGGAAAAAATCCATCTGTCCACTGTGTTACTTATGCCAACGTATTTCAAGTAATGCTATTTATTTTTCTATTTTTTTCTGCAACTCAAAACATAGTTTTTGGGTGGGATAAATGCGTTATCTCCGCAATTATTTATTATTATTCTTTTTATTGTGTGACAGTTATTCTCCTTCGTTCCTCTGTGCTCTGCAGTCCGAATAGGGTGTCCGCTCAATACACTGAGATATGCAGGTTCATTGCTGTGATAACAAGAATATCACTGTCCCCCTTCATGTTGAATCGTACTATCATTTTTCGCGTTGATTCTGAATTGCTACGATGAGCCGCCGCGAAACGTCTTTTTCCTTGCTTTTCACTCTAGTAAGGATAAAGACACGTCCGTCTTTTAATATGAAGGGAATAACAGTGGTGACAAAACAACCCAAAACAGCTTGAAATACCCCAAGGACAAAAGAATACACCAGAGGTGAGTTCAATAGAGTCACTTTATTGAATTAACGCCTCGTGATTATGCTTCATTTAGCTTTCGAAATCTACGTTATTTTTTCCTCATACAAAGTCTTATAAGGGGCGGACCATTAGAAATCCTGGGAGGGGGGGGGGGGGGGGGGGGGGGGGGTGACAATTACCAAAAAAAAATCCTGCAAAGGAAAATTGTCTCAAAAAAAATTCCTGCAAGCAGTTGACCATACAAATATAAAATCCTGCAAGCTAACTGACTATATATACATATATATATATTTATTTATTTATTTATTTATTTATTTTAAACAACTGGAACATATAAGAGTATGACATGGTCTCTGGTAGTAAAATTCATCAAAAAGCAACTTCAGGTTTACTCAAATGCTGTCAAAAATTACCTGCCTCAAAGGTCTATCTGGTACATGTACCAATATCTTAATATAACCAAAACCTTGTTTATGTACATGTTTGAAAACACTGTAAACATCATGAAATATGTCACCTGCTCTACTACACGCAAGTATTTTTTAAATACATTACAGATTGTCCAACCGTCCCAATTTCGTCGAGATCAAAACCCCGATTTTGCTTGAAAATGAAATTCTGTCATTTTCGTCAAATTCTCATAATACTTACCATACAAAAAGACGAAATTGCGTATACTTAACTCTGATCCAGATAAACTAAAGAAACAGCAAGAAATATAAAATGAAACCGAGTACTTGTATGTGGAGCCACACACGAAGAGACGCAAAGCGACGAGAAGCCACATCAATTTGCCAAACATTTTTGACAGAAATTGTTGTCTCAGAGCACTAGAAATGGAGTTTCAGAGCATCAAGTTTTCAAAATTTTCTGGTGGGGCATGCCCCAAGACCCCCCTAGCGGCTCGCGCCTTCGGCGCTCGACCACTCCATCTCAATTCTTATTTCTCTCCATTTTTTATGCAAAGGTTCGACAGTCTGACTTAAATCTACTCTCCAGCGTTTAATACCAAAAATGCATTGGGCCATTAGTATAAAAAATAATTGGAGCTTGCACGCATTTATGAAGAAGATCTCAGAAAAAAAAACCCTGCAGGCTTGCACCTCCCAAAAAAAAAATCCTGCAGGAAACTCAGGTCGAAAAAAAAATTCATACACTGAAAAATTTTTGACCCCCCTCCCAGGATTTCTAATGGTCCACCCCTAAAGTGCTCGAATTTTTAAAACGGCCGCCGTGTAATCCAATACCGCTTTCATCGAAGAGTCACGTCCCGTATTAACCTTTCTTGTGACGTGAGTTTGGGCTGCCTGTGGTACCGTGTGAAAAATTCGACTGCCTGGGATAACAAATTCCTTCGTGCGACCGCGCCGAAAGTGAGCACGAACGACAAATGTTCACAATCCAATCATAACTTCTTTTTTAAGTACACCCGAAACTAGTGAAGTTTTGTGAAAAAAAAATACAATAATATCATTTCAGATTTTTTTCTGAATTACTTTTATATATTTTTGGTGCCCTCGACATATAACCTGGACCCTAGACATGTTACCCTCGACCCTCGACTAAAAGTCGAACTCCAAGGAAGCCAGCAAAGTGCCACAATGTCTTTCGTGATCTATACACTGTCTAGACACTGTCCGCTTCCACCTAGCTAGTTGCACGCAACAGCTCTGCCAAGTTCTATTAGTTGAAGTTACGTTTCCTTGCCGTAATTACAAAGTGAAAATGAATGTTTTTTTGGCTTGTTTTGTCTTCATGACAGTTGCCTGTAATATTCGAATACTAGCCATTTCGTCTTTGGATGAAGAAACTTATAACACCTTCCTTGAGTTGCTGAATGGAGAATTTAATATCCCAATTAGAGCGCGAAGCACTAAGATAAAATCGGCGCTTGTTCGATTCTGGCGGAATAGAGAGCATTTATCACTGAGGGCAGGACAAGTGTGTTATGATGGTCAACCGATTCTGAAAAAATCTGATGTAACTAGTGTTGTTAAGAAGGCCTTTAAACAAACAAAAGGATCCGGAACAAGAAAGCTGTATCATCGACTGAAGAATGTTTGCCAAGGAGTAGGGGAAAGAGATATTAGACGTGTTCTCGGAAAATCTCGCCTCCATCAACAATTAAATGTACGTTTTCAAAACAAGGCCATTCTGAAGCCAATAAGGGCTCGCAGTGTACAAATCCGCCACCAAGTTGACTTGATAAGCATGGAAAACATGCCTGCTGCCTGGAAAGGAAAGACATTCAGATTTGTGCTTTCTCTGATGGACGTGTTTAGTCGCTATCATTGGCTGATACCGTTGGAGGGAAAAAGTAGCAAGCCAATTGCAACGGCACTGTCTGAGCTCTACGTACAGCACGGTCCACCTAAAGTTATTCAGCATGACCAAGGCCCGGAGTTTGAAGGTGCAGTTAAGAAGCTTTGTAAAAAACTTCGAATTAACGTGGTCAAAGGACGCCCATATCACCCACAGTCACAGGGTAAAGTTGAACGAGCGCATCGTTCATTTAGAAAAAAGCTCATGTATGACTTGTTAACAATGAAAAACGGGGGTGTGAACTGGGTAAAGTCGCTACCAGAGTATGCAAAAGCATTGAACGAGGAGCCGCGGGAGGAATTGTCATGGAAATCTGCATTTGAAGTGTATTATGGTCGAAAAGTTAACCAGGCTGATCGACTTTCCGAGCTCCCTGTTGCACAGGAGTGGGATCAAACTGAAGAGGAGTACGAAAGAATGGTAGCGCCAAAAGCTAGCGACTACACACGCCGCACTAAAGACTGTAAAAGAATGCAACAAACCGTGGCTTCTGCAAGCAGAAAATGCGAAAACAGAATGATCAGGAAAGGATTAAGGAACAACCCCCCATCTGTTTATAATGTTGGCGAAAACGTTCTTATTCGATACCCCCCAGCAAAGAAAATCTCAAGGAAGAGATGCGTGTTGCATGCTAAAGTCGTCAAGAGAAACTTACAGTCATGCAAGTATCTTGTTAAGTTTAAATATCCAGCCGGGTCATCAAATGTACTACAGAAGTGGATTCCAGTTAATGATATCACCAGCACAACACTAGATGAAGAGAAAAGAAAGAGGAAAGTTGCTTGTAAACGAAATAAGAGGAACCGTCGCCAGAAATACTTTATCCCTATGCAAAACGATAGACAGTTATTTTCGAGTCGAATCTCAAATCAAGGGCTAGCTGTTCGGTTTGATCCACCCAAGGATGGAAACTGTCAATTCTCAGCACTTTGCCATCAGCTGACTCAAATAGGCATATTTCGATCCCAAAAACTTTAAGGGAAGAGCTGGTAGAGTATTTGCGGACACACCCTGATGGAGCCGATGGATTCCCACTGGAGCTGTTTGTCGGCTTACCCTGGGATGAATATATAAAATCAATGGCTTGTGATGGAACATATGGGGATCACTTGACGCTACAAGCTGCTGCGAATGTCTTTCAAGTCCAAATAATCGTTTTCTCGACTCTTGGCCCCTCAGCGACCCAGATAATCTCTCCTGTAGGTGGAAATCCTCTTTTTACCGTATCTCTTGGCCATTTTGCAGAGGGCGCTGGGGAACATTATGTAAGCTTATCAGATGAGAGTGACGGTGTCTCACAGCTAAACCTTGGTAGATATCAGAGGGGCTGCCCACAGTGGGAGGACGAAGAGAGTGGCCACGATGACAACGAAAGTGAACTACATTCAGGTCAAATCCACTTTCAAAGAAAGGGAGAAGAGTTAGATCAACGTAATGCTCTGAATGAAGAAGTGTCAGGTCAAGATAACGGTCAGGAGGAACACATGTCAAGTCATGACAACGGTCAGGAGGAATACGTGTCAGGTCAAGACAACGGGCAGAAGGAACACGTGCCAAGCCAAAATAACAGCCAGGAGGAACACATGTCAAGTCAAGAAAACGGTCAGGAGGAACACGCCCCAAGCCAAGATAACGGCCAGGAGGAACACGTGTCAAGTCAAGAAAACAACCAAGGTAACCCACAAGGAGACAGCGGACCATTCTTGAACTGTGATGTATTAGAACAAATTGTAAAAGAAACATTGGCTATCTCTCCCGCGATGCGTGCTTCTCTACGGACAGTCTCCAGGTTCTTCAAAAGTATTGTGGACAAGGTTCCTTTGCCCAGAGTGTACATCCCAGAGCTGACAGGCCATGTTCTCCGTATCAGCGTCAGAAAGATAATCTACATGAAAGGAAAAGGTTCTGGCGCAGTCTTGGAACTTAAAAACATCATCAGTTCAAACAAATGGTCAAATGCTTGGCTGATCTTAGTGGGCGACAGCCTTGGCTGGTTTTTCATAAAGTCAATTTATTGGAAGAAATAAGTTTTTCTACATGCGATCCTCGTTCCTTCTTTTTTACCACAAAATGTTGTGTTTGTGTAAAGTTCTGAAAGTTTCAGTTGTTAAGAAAACACTGTCAAGTACATTATTCAGTATGACAGATATGATACAGATGTTTGGGTTTAGAACCAAAAGCTTCCCATGTAAACTTTAAAGCAGAATAGCGCATGCACTACGTACAGCTGTAGACTGTATTTGCTTATGTAGGAAGGTTTTTTTGTCGTTCAATAATTTAATAAAAATAAATGAAAAGTTCCAAATTTGGTAGCTGGTCACATACCGAAAAATATAAACTATAAATTATAAATTACAAAGATTTTAAAGAACATCAATCTAGTCACGTGAGCGATGACGTTACATCATGTGATTTATAGACGATGTTTGGCTTACCATCTTGGCTGTGGTTGCCAAATTTGGTAGTTGACTTGTATAATTGAAAGGGAGAAATTAGCGATTTTCGATCTAGTCACGTGATCGATGACGTGATTGATAGAGCTTGATTGATAGGTGGCGTTTGTCGTTTGCAAGTATAGATGTTCATATGTGTACTACCCCACCGAGCTAGGACAAAATAGAAGTTATTACATTTTGCGTCAAATTTATTACATTTTGCGTTACTTTAGTTTATTACATTTTGCGTCAAAAGTTATTACATTTTGGGTTACCGAGTTTATTACATTTTGCGTCAAAAGTTATTACATTTTGGGTTACTATTACATTTTGCGTCAAAAGTTATTACATTTTGGGTTACTATTACATTTTGCGTCAATTATTACATTTTGTGGCGTAACAGATGCAGTGCGATGGCATATTCAAAGGGCGCAGTACCAAGAAATGATCTGGAAACAAGCCCATGTTCCACATCCCACGCCTCCCCTTCCAGAGAGCATGGGTTGGACGGGTTGGACTAGGCTATATGGAAAGCTAGTGCCAAAGCTGATGTCTCCGTACCTCAAAGCTGCGATGAGATGGTTAACTGTGGCTGCAAATCAGGATGTAATTCAAGGAAGTGTAGCTGCCGGCGTGTTGGACTGCCATGCACAGGAGCATGCAAATGCAGACGTACTACAGACAGCTGCTGCCTAAATAATGCCAGTACTATCGGAAACTAAGAGCAGTAAATGGTACGGTAAAGTAAAATGGATTAGCATCTTTGAGCATTTTTTATTTTTATTTTTAATATATGATGAAATATTCCATTTCTCTCTTTCTGTTGGACGGGGCGGATGTCAAATATCAAGAATAATACTGTCGCAGCAGATTTCTGAAGATACTTACATCAAGACATGCTGAACGTGCCAGCGACCTGTGGGAGCCTGATATCACCCAGGAATATAGTCAATGACTTCAATTCCTATTCAATTTGTACAGTATCGATCGACATGCGTTTCAGGATGGCCAGTCTAGAGGACAAACTAAGTAGAAGTAACGTGACCAAAGCCGATCGTGGATGTTACGATAACTTAAAATTCACTCACTTGCTCTGTTTTCGTATTCTAAAAGTAAATAATTACAGTTTTTAACTCTTTTTCGAGGACTTGTATAAAATTACCTTCAAGAAATTAAGCTAAATTCTAGCCTCGTTTTCAAGAGTCACGTGATCAGAGGGTCACGTGGCCAACATGTAGTAAACACAAAATGCTTTTTAAAAACATACTTTATGTAACATCTGCTGATTTACGTTAGATTTAAACCGTGTAAGAGTGTTTTGTAGTGTGTTTAGCCTCGCTTTTTTGTCTTGAATTGCGTAAGCCAATAAAAATGACTGATTTGGAGGCTTAAATGGCCGAATCAAGCTTGGTAAACAAGATTTTAGTGTTCAGCGCATAATTTTCACTTAGAAAAGTCTGTTTACCAACTTTTCCTCGAATTTGCCGCTAGAAGTTTACTTTTGCGAAAATCGTCCCAGTCTAAGTACTGGTATAATGGTTGCTATAGATTTTAAAAAGGCCTTTGACTCTTTAGAATGGCTTTTTATTAAGCTTTCTACGATTAAGTTTAATTTTGGCGATAACATAATACGATGGGTGTCAATATTCTATCAGAATATCCAAACAGCGGTCTTAAATAATGGATTTATGACAAATTTCTTTCAGGTAAGTAGAGGTGTGAGACAAGGTTGTCCTCTATCTCCTTACCTTTTTATTCTTTGTGCGGAGATATTAGCTCATAAAATTAGAGGAGAAGAAAACATTAAAGGGATTGAGATTTTAAACGAAGAGATCAAGCTAACTCAATTTGCTGATGATACGACTCTATTTTGCGCAGATTTCTTATCCGTGAATAATGCACTTATTCTATTACAAAAATTTGGGAAGATATCAAGGCTGTGTTTGAATGAACGGAAAACTAAAGCGGTTTGGTTAGGAAAAGATAAAAATTGTAAAGCTAAACCTCTCAATTTAAATTGGACTGATGATCCAATCCGCATCCTTGGAACCTTCCACTCATACGATAAACAGAAAAACTTGAAAAAGAACTTTACGATTAAAGTTAAAAAAATACAAACAGCACTTGATATGTGGCGCAGTAGGGACTTAACCGTTTTTGGAAAAGCAGTTATAATTAAAGCACTTGGAATTAGCCCAATTGTATACTCCATGTCTATGTTGGAAGCTCCAGTCTGAATTAGAAAAAGTAAATAAACTAATTTTTAAATTCATTTGGAAGAACAAACCGGATAAGATAAAAAGAGATGTGCTGTATCAAACTATCGATAGAGGGGGCCTTAAGTTGCCAAATATTTTCCTAATGGATAAAGCATTGAGATTGAACTGGATAAGACGTCTTGTAGTGAACAAACCTGGCAATTGGAGGATAATCCCTCAAAACTATTTTGACAAATACGGAGGAATTGAATTCTTACTTAAATGCAACTACGATGGTAAAAGTTTAGATAAACAAATACCAGCATTTTATAGGAATATGTTATTATATTTTAAAGAATTGAAATATCTATATGATAAAGAAAATAGAGCAAAATATGTTTTATTTAACAACACACTTATCCTCATTGATAAAAAGTCGGTATTTTGGAAGTCTTGGTTCGATAACAATGTTGTTACCGTTCACGACTTACTGAAAGATGATGGCACAGTAATGACATACAAAGATTTTACTAAAAAGTACAGAAATATTAAGTCAAACTTTCTTCAGTTTTATCAGCGATTCCAAAACGTCTTTTTATTTTAGCGAAAAATATTGATATAGATAAAGAGAACCTCAAGACAGGAAGGCTTGTAGCCTTAGGCTCAGACTTTGAAATAGATTTATTAAAAATGAAGTGTAAGGACTACTATTTGTTGTTTATTGAAGCAAAATATGTGCGTCCAACAGGATTTCGAAAATGGTCGAATTACTTTGGTAGGGATGTCACAAAAGAGTGTGAAAATAGCTTAAAATTGACTAGACGTATTTGTCAAGATACAAAAGTTATACAAACAACTTTTAAATTATTGCATCGCATTATTTTCACCAAAAAATAATTGGAATTCTGTAGTATTGTTTCCGACGCGAAGTGTATATATTGTGCACAAGTAGACGGAACATTGTCTTTTTCAGTGTCCAATAGTGACAGACTTTATTTCTAGCATATCCAATTGGTTTGAACGGGAGACAAACCAAAGTTTTGAATTAAATAACCACTATCTTCTCTTTGGGTCTGCAACTAACAATATAGAACATCTAACAACTGATTATAAAAAACTTATAGAAAACCATTTTATCATATATTTGAGACATTATATTATATCTAATAAAGTGTGGGATAACAATCTTGTAGTAAAAGAATTTCAGAACAGTTTTCGAAAGTATTGCAAATCGCTTAAGATAAATAACCCTTTTACATAAATTTCGTAATTATAACTGATGAATTGCTCTGAATTGTATTTCAATTGTACTGTAGCATTTGGAAATATATTTCTAGTGTTAAAGTTGTAATTAGTGTAATTACTCATGCGCGTAGCGGCATGAGGTAAGGTTTCGGCTCCGTTTTTCTTGTTTTTATTATTTTTATTTTTTGTCACGATTTTGCATGCAAATTTATGCACGCATATTTTAAATTGTGCACTTCCGGTTGACGTATTTGCCATTTACACTTCCTGTTTAGTGACTTCCGGCTATTCTCACTTCCGGTAAAAGAGCGTTACTTAGGTGTCACGACAGAATCTCCTACAACCCTACATACATTACTATGTTCACGTTTGGTATATATAAGACTTAGAAGAATCACTGGCTTCATTGTGGTACAGTCTTCATGTCCACAACATTCAATAGTAAACAACGTGGTTTGCAGGAACGATGACTGAATGAAAGGAGTAACTCTTCTCCATGTCGGACATCTTCTTACCATGTTTAAAACATATAAAAACTTTCTTAAGCATGCGCATGAGTAAAGACTGCTTGCAGCCTCTTGTTAGTGTTAAATTTGTGTAATTAGTGTTTAATCAGTGTTAAAGTTGTAATTAGTTGAAATCAATAAAACTTATTTAATAAATAAAAAAATAAAATAACTTGATGCCTCATCTCTTGTTCATACAACTCTAAAAAAAAAAACAAAAAAAAACAAAACAGGGAAGACAGATACGCGAGGAAAATCTTGCAAAATATTGTTATTTTCAAAACTATTTATTTGCAAAACTATGGTATACTAAATCGTGCTTACTTAACTAGTCCAATCACAATCACTGTTCATAGAGAACGGAGACGGGAAAAGCCATTATTAAGTAATGATCCGCATTAGAAGGATAGCGTTGAACGGCAATGCACGATGGAATGTCAACTTTTTTCATTGTTACAACTAGTGATCTCATTGGCCTAGACTCAAAAACCGCTAAAAAGTTAAGGTTCAAGGTACATTTTGTCTATTTTTTAAGGTTCCAAGTAATTTGAGACCCAATCGCACAACATGCAATTTTTTAAAGAAATTGTATTTGGGGAACTTCATCAAAGAAGCAAAATTATTAGCTATTGTCTTCTGCTATTCTGATTGGTTAAGCACGAACATTTCCTAAAATTTATTTGACGCAAATTGATTTTCTTTATTTTTATAATGAAATACGATTATTAACCATCAGCTCCTCCTCTATTCTTGAAATCAAAGATATTCTATGTGGGAAAGAGCCAATGCTGCAGAACAATGAAGTTTGCTATCGTTCTTATGTGGAGCATTACTTAAAACAATTAAGTATTCAGAGTTAAGTAAATGTGTCCCCTTTTAAGACTTTCTACGCAATGAAAAAATAACTTTACATCTGGTTTATTCCTTACAAAAAACGAAGTAAAACGAAAAAAAAAAAACGTTTGCCTTTTGACTTTTTTTTTTTAGAGGAAAACGTTTTCTTTTTTTCTGGGAGCTTTTAAGGAGGCTCGACTCAGGGATTTTTTTTTGCCGTGGGGTTTATGTTTTGAAATTAAAATTTCGCAGGGAAGACATCCTTCCTAAAAAATCCCTAAACATGATTTTTGATTTACTCGAAAGCTGTCTTATAAATTTTCTTGATGCGTCGTCTGCTGCTAGTGATACGTGAACACTACAAAATTTGAAAGTTTCATTATGAAGTCTGACTAGATTTTGAGAAAAACGACATTGTTTAAAACAAAGGGCAATTCAGCTGGCGTTGCTATAGTAATCGCCGTCGCTTGGAAATCAGTGACGCGTAAAACTTTGATCACATTTCATAAACTTGGTGAAGTATGTAAGCAATCAAAGCATGTCTTGGCTGCGAAATTTTGGCTCATCCTCGGTGTAAGAACCTGTGAAACTCATGAGTGACAAAAAACAAAGAAAACAAAAGGCATAAAACAATAGAGTCAACTGGGAATGCAATACTACAAAGATGAAAAACAAAGGAAAAAGTCACAGGTTCTTACACCGAGGTAAACCTGAAATTTTGATTTCAAAACACACCCTAATTAACTCGTTTATTCACTCGTCGATAAAAATAAAACTACAGTACACTCCCCTACATGTAGTTTAAGGACAAACGATGTTTCAAACTTGATCCCTCCGAAATACTGCATTTTTGTACCTAAGCTAAAATTTGGTTTCAAATTGGACACTGTTTACAGTGTCAACTATCACTATACACCTTATTCATAAATGGCGGCCGATTTATTATTCTTTTGTATTTATTTTAATTAGCCTCACAGGCCTCGTTAGCATGTGCAAAATTCAAAAGAATTTACACTCTAAAATGAGGCCAGTGAGGCAAATTAACATAGGTATGAAAGAATCATGAATCGGTTGCCATTTATGAATAAGGTGTGTAGGGAAGATGTCAATGTCGTCACCAACTGTTATTAATGTGCCAACCAGAGCCTTATTGGCTGCCGAAACAAAGAGTGAATTCTTTTGTTCCAGTGGTTGGCACATTTGAATAACAAAAAGAATGTTTGTAAACAGATATTATCCCTATAATGTTAAAAAATTAGCTTCACATAAATAGCAATGATATCATTGTGAGTAAATTTAATATCTGGGCAATTCTATTATTGTGTATCAAGACAATAACATTTATTATTATTCACTACAAAAACTATTTTTTTAGACCAAGGAAAATTCCTTAAAAACTTGGTCAAACTTTCCTACTTAGACTATCAACAAACCGTTCCCATCGAATCGACCCTGCCTGCGGCTGACATATCATAATTCGGCTCAAAGCAATCATATATATATAATCAAAGCAATTATATATATATAATGTAATGTCAGTAAATGTGTAAGTGTAAAAAAGAAAATCTAAAATCCCCACTCAGGATTGAACTTGTGATCTTAGCTAGGTTTTAAAAGGTTTATAGAGGTTACACTACCACTGTACCACCTAGCTTCTCAGATTGTTCAAGCCTAAATTTAACTATATGAATGGCTAACCCTAACCTTAACTGAAAGCTAACCAGTTAATCCGTTATATAAGTCTCAATAAGGTGCCCGAGGTGGTTTTGGTGGATGGAATCCATAGCTAACTATTCAAAATTGACGATACGATACGATACGATACGACACAATATTATACAATAACTTAGTACTAATATAAACTGCCTGTGAGAGCAAGAATTGCCTAATTAATGGAATATTTAATATAATATTTAATATATATAGATAGGCAGAGCCTAACAGCGTAGCACTATGAACAAGCTAAACTAAGGTGAAAGGTCGGAAGCACAAGAATTAAGACTGACGACCGGGCTATTTCTCAATTTTAGCAATTCTCAAAAAACAGTAACTTATTACCCGACCGTCTGCACAGTACATTTAGACCGTAGAAAAGTTCACAAAAACAACTTTTCTCTGTCTTGAATAACAGGTACGACTACTTTCCGAATAAAATACAGTTTTTGTTTGTCAAAAATTGGCAGAGAAACTGATTTGGAAATCAAAATTGCAAAAATACACAAACATATTTGCATAAGGCGACGCGAGTGAAGACAGAAAATCTAAGTCTTGTTTTGTTTACATAAAATCGCTTTTCAATCTATGTAATGAATGAACAAGCACAAAAAATGGACAACCAATCTTCTTTCGAAAAATTTTATTCAAATCTTCATTAGTTTATGTTTAAAAGTAAAACACGCACCATTTATAGCGCATCAAGGCAGAGCTGTCCTCGATGAAATTCAAGATAACAACACGACTTAATTTGAGCACGTTTCATAAACAGGTCTCCAAAGCTTAAGAGAACACAAAGAAATTTAAGTCAATCAAAAATTGATATCAACATAAATTCCCATCGAAAAATGTGATTTATTTTACCTTTAAGTCACTGGACTGCTTGGAAATTCATTAAAACTCCGCTTCTTCGGTTCTGAAATCCGTAATAAAAACAATGGCATCTCCCCGCATTGCTCCTGCATTGATAAAAACGTATGAGGGTTCCTCGAAGCAAGATTTTATCCCCAAAAGCTCTTCTTTTTCCACTAAAGCGGCTTCTGAGTATCCCTTAATTAGTATCCCTGTCTTGAGTAGCAAACCGCGAAAAAATGCAGGGAAGTAACGACTTTAATGCTCCCCTAAACGCTGCGAAAGATCCAACTTAAAAAGTGTTTACCGACCTGACGGCTGCGTAGCCGCGCGTGTGGCGTCATACGCGCATGCTTTGCGACGTCATACGCGCATGCTTTGCGACGTCATACGTGCCCGCGAGTTGGCCTTGAGCGACCGACTGACCTACTGACACATGTCACGGAGGCGCGCCCGCGAAACACCCCGCTAGCCATGACCATGAAAAATGACGGGCATAGGTTCTATGAGTATGGGGCTGCGCAGCCGGGCGAGTGCTCCGCTATTAGTATATGTAATCGCATGGGCCCGAGTAAAATTAAGGATTAATATCACGCGTGTTTTCGCGACTCGGGCAATTTCTACAGCTTCTTAAAACACAAGTGATATTAATTCTTAATTTTACGAGGGAACATGTGATTACTTGTTTATAATGTAGAGGGCAAAATTATAGGAAAACCTTTAAGACATTTTAGGAGTCACTCAGACTTGAAACTGCCCAAAGTGAAAATACTCTCGCAAACTGACAAGAAAAACTTTTCAACTCTCTGTGGTTAAATAAATTTCTATTCGGTCAAAGATACATTTGGCTGTTATGTATATCTAGAGAACATAGCTTGATTTTTATCGATAAAAGACACTTTACGACGAAAACAAAGCAAGTTTTATTTAAGCGTACCTGTGTTTTGAAGTTTTTGCCGCTTTGATAACAACAAATGGCGAGAGTTCAAACTTGCTTGCACGTTTGGCGATTTAATTGCTTTCTTTCACTTCTTTTAGCCTTATTCTTTCTCCTGTTAAACGTATATTTTCCCTTTCAGCAAAATCTATCAAAGTTCTTTTCTTCAGGTCCGCAGAATGAATGAAGTGATGGAACTTTAAAACCTTTTGTCGCCATGAATGAATTTCTTTGAGGTCTTCAACGTCGCAAACTGGCCTGCAGGTGCTTAGTTAATCCAAGATTTGACACAAGTAATCGCTTTCTGTTTGGCGTAAAATGCTGTACTTCACCTGTAGAATTCCTTTCTTAGGTATCTTCCGATTTCATTCCTTTTTTATAACAAAGTTTCCGGCAAAACATGCGAGCGCTCCGTTTAGAAATTTTCTTCAAAATTACGCCAAGCCAACAGAATGCAACGAGAACGACGCGCTCAACCAATCACGAGTGAGAAATTTTGATGCTCGACCAATCAGAAGCGAGTAATTTTGCCCTCAATTAAGGAAAAATGCCCTCTTCGTCAGCCAATCAGCATTCAGTAATTTTGCCCTCTATATTATAAAGGATATAACCTGACAGCCAAGAAATAATTCATAGCCTATGATCGCACCACTGCTCTAATGTTATCCTGGAGTTATCTATATGAGATTCAAAGGATTCGAACGTTTCCTGGCTTGTTAGTCTCTCTGTTCTGCACCGGATCGCCGTATAGTGTCAACAATGATGTCAATATCTGTGTACGAACCATAAAAAATGCCATTATTTAGACTTGGAATGACAAAAAAAAGAAAAGTTGAAGGTAGGAAAAGGCGACCTCTGAGTGTTGAAGAAATTTGTTTTACAGGCGATTTCACTGTGGTGTGTAGCCCTGATTTTTTTTAAACATGATTGACATGATTCTCCGGCTATGATTCGCCCGTCACGATTTGCCCAAGATAAACAATGGTGATAAAAGGTCACTCATAAAATGACCTGAAAGAGTAAATATTTACTTCCTGAAATAGAAACATACACAAAGATCTATAAATTTCCTTCATCATTTTCTGACAATGGACAGATCATGACGGGCGAATCATAACTTGCGAATCACGTTTGGAAAACTCGGGTCACAACAGGTTAAAGTTTCTCAAAAATTCCAAAGAGATTTCTTCGGGACCGAGAATGATATTTTTCGAGTTTGTTTTAGAGATGGGTGCATGCACTGCAGATAACAAAAACATCCTTTTTTGTACGCATTACATTAAAAAGCATAACAGAACTAAATACAATCTATTCCCAAAAAAGTCCTAAGAGGAGCTCTAGTATAAAATCTAATTGTAATCCTTCCCGTGCAAGGATCGGTCAGCCGCTTGAGTACCCACTGACATGAGGTACCCCCTCAACACCTATATGACTAAATGGTCCTCATCGCTTTACGACGGACAAACAATCCTTTTCAGGGCAACCCACGTACATTATCATATTGGAGTGCTTTAAATATCTTACCATTGGGATCGAAGAACTTTTTCAGGGAAACATCCACAACATCAGGACGATTGATCTGTAATAAAGCCTTGATAAATGATTCCATCGTGAGGTTTGGTTTAGCTTGAGAGAGATGTTCCATCAACACTCTTGTTGGAGAATGGACACTTACTGGGCATACCTGGTCGCATTCTTCTTTGGCTACTCCAAACATCTGAGCGAAAACTTTCCAGTTTGCCGATAGCTTATGGTTGTCTAGCAAATCGCAAACGTTTTGATAGACATCAAAATTGCCCTCAAGTGTTTTAATGGTGCTGTTCTCTTTAACAGTTAATAATAATAACAAAGATAGTTAGTATGAAATAGCAAAAGCATATTAAATAAATTTGACCATACTTAGTAAAAATAAAATAAATAGGAATTTCAGTACAATCCACGAGGTGGTTCTTACAGTACTTCCACTGTTTCCGGATCAAATTGGAATTTGGAAATGTTGGTTTTCGTGGGAGGTAAACCGGAGTACCCGGAGAAAATCCTTGGAGCGAGGACGAGAACCAACAACAAACTCAACCCACATACAGCTGTAAGGCGTCGCTTCTGGAATTCAAACGTGGGCTATACCTGCTCCCCTAGTTGAGTTATAGTATTAAAAGTCTAAATGTAAAATTCGAGGCTGTCCATAATTATGTTATCAACATTTCGGCAATGCTGCCTTCTTCAGGATACAAAAACTGTGTTAAAAAGTCAGTTGAGTTTTATGCCGGAAACATTAAACTTCAAACGGATAAAAGAGATGCCGTAATTTATGTTGGTTAGCTCAGCTGTTTCCTCAAGTGTGCGCTGGGGTTTTTGTGAGTTTTTTGCCTCGCGAGGTCGTGAGGCAAATATACACGCTTACGACGTAAGCATGAAAGCGAGGCCTAAGGGCCACTAAACTTACCGCAAACTTCAAAAAAGTAAATATGGCGGCGGAAACAAGGGCGATTTGTGATTTAGAGATTAACAAGACGCTGTGGGAGCGTATACTTGGGCGTCGTTGTATTAGGCATATTGGAGAATAATTGTCTTGGGAATCTGCATGCACGTTATTTCACGGTTCGGATAGTGTGAGCAGTCTATTAAAGTGCACCTAACCCCCAATTTTTTTTTTTGGCTTAATCAACTCTATGTACGTTGAAAAGTTGAATAGTTAAATATTTCTTGTTTTTAACGTCGCGTTAGTGAGTTATAGAGATTTGAATTTACAAAATGCTAATTAGATGACGTAAATTCGGGAATTTGCCATTATTTCTACGTCAATTAACAGTACGCAGTATACAACTGAAGGAAAATCAATTTCAGAAATACCAAATATAAACTGTGGATAGTCAATTGATTCAGCGTAAAAAATATTACTTGGAGGTAAAAGCAAGTACCTTAGTTGTATAATAAATGATTCCCGAATTTACGTCATCTAATTAGCATTTTGTAAATTCAAATCTCTATAACTCACTAACGCGACGTTAAAAACAAGAAATATTTAACTATTCAACTTTTCAACGTACATAGAGTTAATTAAGCCAAAAAAAATTTGGGGGGTTAGGTGCACTTTAAACAAAGAAGCGCGTTAACCGTCTAAAACAAGAAGACATAGTACACTTAGCGTGCGAGATCGCACGCAAATTATTAAAGTAGCGTGTCCACTGTGTCAAAAGACGAGTACATCTGAAAAATACAAATCGATGCCTACTTTGTACTTACCGTTGAAAAAAGGCCGTATGTCAGAGTTTCAATTTGTCTCACGAGGCAAAAAATTTTAAACACTACAGATATTTGCCTTACGACCTCGCGAGGCGAAAAACTCACAAAAACTCCAGCGCACACTTGAGGAAACAGCTGAGCTAACCACCTCACGAGGAATTTTGCTCAGCACTTTCCTCAAGTATGCGGCAGGTTTTACAGCCGCTTCTACATTGTTCGGAGAGATTAAAAATGAGGCGTGAGAAACACCAATGATGGCATTTCGGAAGCTTAAGAATCTTGGAGACTATCTTGTGCATGCTGAGCTTAACGGCAGGGTTTCACGGTTCGACGCATGTGCAAGCTATGACATTAATTTCATTGTTTAGACCAATCAGAAGCGAGTAAATAACTCTGGCGGGAAATTTGCCCGTGAAAATGTCACGGTCAGTCAGCTGATATATTTGAATAGATGATTATACATACTATTGTGCACCATGAAAACCACCAGAGCGTAGCATAAATCCTTCGGGTCAAAGGTTTTGTTAAGTGTTGACTTTGTCGGTGTAATCCGTTGAAATTTCTGTGAATTTTGGTTATCCTTCGCTTTGTTTGGACTAATTATAGTATGTGATTATTTCAGTAAATGTGAGTGGTTTTTTAACCGATAAAATTGGTAAGAAAGCGAATAAAGCATTTTAATCTGTGCACATACCCCGAGAGTAGTAGATAGTGATTGAAGATAAGCCCCGTTACGGATTAGGTGGATTAGGTGCCTATGGATTAGGTGAATTAGGTGCCTAGTCAGTGACGTCACAATTTGCCTTCCCGCATACTTATTTGGATTTCCCGCATACTAATTTGGATTTCCCGCATACTAATTTGGATTTCCCGCAAACTAATTTGGATTAGGTGCCTAGTAAGTGTCTAGTCAATGACGTCACAATATGCCTTCCCGCATACTAATAAGTGCCTAGTCAATTACCTATTCCTTTTGTGTTATTCGGAAACAATAGATACAATAGGTTTGCCCAAACTTGCCCACTTTATACCAACTCACTTAAAAACAAAACACAACTGACACAGATATATTTTACAGACATAGAGCAAAACAACATGCCTTGACCAGGACTCGAACCTGGGTCACTGCGGCCACAACGCAGTGTCTTAACCACTAGACCATCAAAGCTGTGCGGGATATTATAACCGAATAAAACTAATTAGAGGTTTACGAAACATTCAAGTTTAGAAGCAATAAAATTTCACAGGATAAAAAACCGCTTCTTATTCGTATGTACCGCCGTTTTAGCTCGCTCCTGTACCCTTTCTGTACACCTCCTGTACCTTTTCTGCACCTTTTCTGTACCCCTCCTGTATCCCTATCATTTGATCGCAACAGAAAACACGGATATCTAGTTACTTTTAATATATATGATCAAGGATTTGCGAAAACAGCATCGAATAAAAATTTCTTGGATGAAAAACGCAGCGTTATAGAAATATACCAGTTCCCAAAATCCTTACAACCCCCGTCCGAGTTTTCCAGTTAAATTAAGACATTATTCAAACAATAAAACAAAGTGGATTTACGAACACGGAGATGAACCAAACGTAAAATCGTTTCCAGGGGAAACCTACGCTTCCAAAAAAAGGCAACAAAGCTTTAGGACTGCAATACGGCCTTAGAGTGAATTCGCGCTGCGTCCATAAAGTAATTTCATTCTAATATTTTGTTCTTGATTTCCTCTTCATTTGTGTAGTATATGGATTTGAGTTGTTCTAAATAAAACAGCTTTTGTTGACATAATGATTTGATGAAACCTTAATGCGTTTTGTTATTATTAAATATATTTTTACTTAAACAGAGTGTGGGTTTATTGTTTTAGTAACGCATGTAATTGGTTGCTTTGTTTATTTTTCCGAGGTGCTAATTTTTCATGCAAATTTAGTTCAGTGAAAGTTCGCATAATTAAAAGTTTGAACATTGAAGCTACCGGTAAAGTTATAAAAACTTAAAGTGGGTGATGGCTGCGAAACTGAAAATCGACATAGAGTCTAGCGATGAAGCGGCTAAAACGGCGGTAAATACGAATAAGAAGCGGTTTTTTATCCTGTGAAATTTTATTGCTTCTAAACTTGAATGTTTCGTAAACCTCTAATTAGTTTTATTCGGTTATAATATCCCGCACAGCTTTGATGGTCTAGTGGTTAAGACACTGCGTTGTGGCCGCAGTGACCCAGGTTCGAGTCCTGGTCAAGGCATGTTGTTTTGCTCTATGTCTATAAAATATATCTGTGTCAGTTGTGTTTTGTTTTTAAGTGAGTTGGTATAAAGCGGGCAAGTTTGGGCAAACCTATTGTATCTATTGTTTCCGAATAACACAAAAGGAATAGGTAATTGACTAGGCACTTATTAGTATGCGGGAAGGCATATTGTGACGTCATTGACTAGACACTTACTAGGCACCTAATCCAAATTAGTTTGCGGGAAATCCAAATTAGTATGTGGGAAATCCAAATTAGTATGCGGGAAATCCAAATAAGTATGCGGGAAGGCAAATTGTGACGTCACTGACTAGGCACCTAATTCACCTAATCCATAGGCACCTAATCCACCTAATTCGTAACGGGGCTTATCTTCAATCACTATCTACTACTCCCGAGCCGTAAAACCATCCCTTTAAACCAACAGATCAAGAACTAACAGCAAACAAGGAACCGTGAAATGTGGAAACAGAAGGTGCAATGTCTGTAATTATTTAAGTCCGGATGACAAGTTTACCAGCTCTGTAGGAGATCACGTTATCATCATTCACCCAATACCCTGATGAAGGGCGGTGAACGCGGCCGAAATATAGGTGACAGCTTAAAAATAACATCATTTTGAGTCTTCATTTGTGATACTATACTGAGGCCCCGTCCACACGTATCCGAATATTTTTGAATACGCAACTTTTTTGTTACGGATTAGAAAATATTCGCGTCCACACGTAGCGTATTCGAATCGTATTTGCCCGAATTCGCCGGATAAGTGTGGACGGAAGGCCAATCCGCAACAAAAAAGTTGCAGATTAAAAAATATCCGGATATGTGTGGACGGGGCCTGAGTGTGATACTATATTGAGTGTAAGAGAAACAATAAAAAGAGAAACAGTAATGAATCTTGACAATTGTAAGTGATTTAATTGCATTTTAGCCAATGAGAGGAACATTTAACAGATCTCGTCAGTGCCACAACCAGATTGCATTTTCTATGAGGAAATTGTCAATGAGGCATAACTAAATCAAGTTAACTACTGGTACCTTCGCTCACAGAAAAATGGAGCGAATACTCTGATTGTTTTCGTAGACAAAAAAAAATACTAGTTAGAATTTTAGGTAGTATTCACAAGATTAATTAACATACAAAAGCCAATAAGATTCCCGGCTCTGCGGTAGAACATGGAAGAAGTCTATTAAAAATATCACTTATTACCTGGGAGTTTAATCAGCTCCTCACACACGTCAATTCTACCCATGTCTTTTAGAGCATCTTTCATCTTTTCAATTTTCAGCGTTGGATATCGTGTGCGGATTATAGCTAAGATTTTTTCAGCATAGTTGCCAGATCTTGCAAACGTTTCCAACACGTTATCTGGAATTTTCATCGCTCTACCAAGGTCTTCCCAATTATTTATCTTGCTGCAGTCCAGGTATAGGCAAATTGTGTAAAAAATCTCTGATTTTTGTTCGCGAAGATCATTCAAAGTGTCAGCATCTAAATATGTAGAAATGATTAGAATTAAACAAAGCTCTCTAACCTTATTTTTTTAATGTTTTTAAATTCAAAATAACTGATGGCTTATAAAAAGACAGTACGAGGACAAGTTTCCATGCACGGTGCATGTCATTCTGCTCAATCGGCCACCGGTGAAACGAACAAGCATGTTTATTCTTTATGTTAAAGATTCTAGAACGGATTTTGTTTTCTATATGTAGCCTTGAGGGTTAGGTATGACAAGTAGCCAATTGGGCTTCGCATTTGGCGACATATGTTTCATTGCTGTACATATATGTGACATATATGTAACATTCTGTAGTTATTTCTACATATACGTTACATATATGTCTGCATATATGTAACATATATGTAAATCTACAAGGATGGGAACATATATGTAACCTATATGTAACTTTTTACATATATGTGACATATATGTTTACTCATTTTTATTGATAATTAAAACAGCTAGCCTAACTGCTAGCTTAATTGGACTAAATACAGTAAATTATTAAGTCCCCAATTCCACTGTATTAACAATGATTTAGAAATACATAGACAAGTAAACACAAGCGATATAATATCCCGACGTTTCAGCGACCTCATGACGCCATTATCAAGGGTACAAATGAGAATAAAATAAAATTAACAAATGCGAGTTCAAGAGCAATAACTAATTTACATAGCGGAGGTGGCTTCACAAATATTTTAGCCGGATAGAGTCCGTTTGCACATTCAAACTCGGTGTTCATTGTTTGATGTAAAGCATCTCGTTGACAAGACAATCAAATTTGTTCATGCATTTCTTGAGAACTTTGAAACAGCTAAGGAGGTCCTCAGGGACAGCACCCGCGTGGTCGTTGTCATAGTGCTTGCGTACTGAAGATGACGTGCTTTCATGGCCATCCACGCGGGCATATAAATGCCCGCGCGTGTAGCCAACATAGCTCCCTGTATCACACAGGTTACATTTAAACTGGTACACTACGCACTGTTGATTAACCAACTGCAGTTTAGTCTCACAATCTTTAAGGTCTTGGCCAATTTTCCGACTGATGAATACGGGCTGGATTGTGGTCTGGAGTTTAATGCTAAGGTCTTTCAACTGCGTCTTAACAATGTTAGCGGAGTCTTGGTCCTTAAAGGGTAAGACTACTCGGGTTACGTCATTTCCCGCCAATTTTCCCGAAGCCTGCAAGCCTCGAGTTGATAAAGGTATTAATGGCAGAGTTGATAAGGTGTAGGCTTCAAATACCACCTGTGATGCAGTTGTGTTTTAATTTTTTATCAATCTATGTATCTGATCAGAAACTATATATAATATTAATTCAACATTTTACCAGTCTTACTTAAACAATAGCTTATCCTGCCTGTATGAACATTTCTTAAAACATACTTTAATGTAGATAAAGTATTTAGGATTTAAAGAGCAGTCTGTAATATTTATGCTGATGATACATATGTCATAATAATAACTATTATTTACATATTTCATGAAAAAGAGATTATTCAAAATTACAACGACCATAGAGAAATACCGGATTCCTGTGGCCCGATATATATACAGTGTAGCTGAAAGAAGTAAACCATATAACACGTCCATGCAGAATGACAATGGATATAACAGTCCCTCCCTTGCATCAGGAGTGTGGCCAAAAGCTCGGTCAGCCTGGCAAAGCCTGACCAGGCCATGCTTTCCTGGCTTTTGGACACACTTGCCTGGAAAGTGCGGCCTGGAAAAGCCTGGCAATCATGGCCCTGACCAAGCTTTCTTGGAAACCTTGGCCACAAAAACTCGACTTTCCTGGCCACATAAGTTCAGGATTTCTTGGCCAGGATTTCTTGGCATTCCTGGCTATATCTCTCTGCTGGGACAAAATAATTATTTTGATAAAATTTGTTAATAATATTAATATTTTCCTCTTGAAATAGAAAAGTATTCTTTTTCACATGATAAATCGTCAAAACTCAGTAAACATATTATTACGGTGGTTTATTTACTTATTAAAAACATGTACAAAAAAAATCTGACCATTAATAGAACTGAAAGTTAAATGTAAGTGTCTTAAATGTACTGACTCTGATTGCATGGTCTAGCTGATTAGCTTTCTGTATTCAGATCATAGATTACCGAGTGTGAATTATTATACTACATAAGTGACCCAAGACACTGACAACATATAAACTCTCAAATTTTGAAGTTGTGCTTATTCTCAAATGCTGACTTTTGAAGCCATAAATTGTTGTAACCATATGTAGTATGGCTCAAATTTGTGCACTTGACCAAAACCAATAAAACCAATATGATTTGTGCACTCGAGCGAAAACCAATATGGCATTTTGTTCTATCTATGGCTTGGATTTGTGAACTCGAGCGAGAACCAATATGGTGTTTTGTTCTATCTGTGGCTCGGATTTGTGTACTTGAGCGAAAACCAATATGGCGTTTGTTTGTAGACTTTTATTATTATTATTATTATCATTGGATATGGACGGATTCCGTAAGGCGATAGAGAGGTCCAAAGCACAATCAATCAATCAATGAACTTTATTTAAACACGGTAAAACGGCTCAGTAAAACTGTTTTTCAGACATGCCATGCACTTAAATATAATCTAATCTAAATGATAACAAAAATATATATATATATATATATATATATATATATATAGTGGCAAAACTGTTACACTATACTGGTTTAAATAATACTAATAAGATTAATAATAATAAAAAACACTATCTTACATCATAATATCCTCTATAAACACATAAAAATTACAATCAGATGTTATAGAACCAGATTCTATTTTTGTTCGAGAGCTCTTTTTGTGCACTCGCACACTACAGACAAAAATCGGCCTACACAAAGCGTTTGAAAGCTACTGTAGGAGAAAAGCCAGGTTTAAGAAACGATTTGTCAAGATGTATAACTGAATGGGTTTTGGATTTTGTTTGGTTTCATCAATTAACGTTTTTGTATTTGGATCATTGGTTTCACAATGGTGGGTGCTTTCGCCATGAACAGGCATTTCTAGCACAAGTTTATCTTTGCAAAAGTGATATTTGAGAACTACAAGTTTATTTCAGACGTGTACGTGTTACCTTAAATTGCCTAATATTACTTCATTAATTTTTCAAGAATATAACTATGCACACCAAATGCGTTTAGCGTAGCTGCATCGAAAAATTAAAGTCAGTAAAGTCAGTCACAGAATATATTAATTTTGAATCAATGCTTAATTGGGTAGACTGTACAAGTAACAATCACTGTCTCTACTGAAAGCTGAAATTATAAAATTATTTCTAGACATACATGACAAGTTATATTTCCTACACATAAAGCTGATTCATGTAGATGTTGATGTTGATGTCATGTTTTACTTGTTCCATTCACTGATCAGTTTTTGTATTTGATAGCGGGATTTTAAAGCAAAAGGAAGGAAATTTAATATCGTAACGATAGCTCCGTCGATAACACCACAGCTAAAATCGGGATGGCAGGACGCGATATCTAAGTTTGACAATTTTTAAGCATTAAATACAAGCGTACTATAAATGCTAATCTCAACATCGCGTGACTTAGGTCATGTCTTATATACATTTAATACAATCTAATTGAAGGGTTGGGAGTAACACTATGCTAAGTGACTTTTTGGGTTTGATCTCGGGCCGAGACGAAAAGGTTACTGATATTGTGCGCTTTGTTCTTGGCGGTAACAAGTCTTTGGCCTCAAAAAGGAGCTTCTACGGGTCATATCAATTAAACAGCAGCCGAATTGTTGGTGAATTTTGACCCAGCCACAGACTTAGTAAAAATTTGTTTTGCGTTCGCGCTGTCAAATGCGAGTCTACATCCGGGAACTCGAATAAAATTACTGCGAAGACAAATGTTTGTGCCAAGAGCGCGAGTTTTTTCGAGTTATTTGATGATATTTGGCTTGTGAGAATCGTGGAAAAACTATGGGTAGTTTCCCAGAAGCTTTTTACTGCTGCAAAAGAATTTTATTGTGTGATTTCCAGCTTGGTCAAGTTGTTGTTGACAAATGCTGATCTGCTGTCAGTGTCAGGTATGTCGATCCATCTGTTTAGTATATTCCGTGCAAGGCATGAAACAGCTTCTTCTGTGTTTAGTTAAAGCAATAGTGCCTTAGATAGCCCATTCTGGATTCTAGATTTATGTGCGGCGAACGTTTGCTATAAACCGTATCGTTTGACCTACTAAAAGGTTATTAAGACCTATTTGTGCTTTGGTTGTTAATTTCGAATTCATTGCAACACATCTTGCAACTGAAGCTTTCAATTGTCACTTTTGCCGAGAGCAACTTGTCGTGAACTGCCAGCAATTAGGATGTCATTTTAAGCCTAACTAGATTCTTTTAAATGCTTTTCATTCGCCTTAAGTGTGAAATTGTTAAAACGTACTTGAAATTTCTAGAGCCATGCTTTAACAAATTCAGTCAGATAATATGCATGTGACACAAATCCAAATATTTGTGGCCCCTGTCTCAATATAATGCTAGCAAAATGCCTCAAACCAGCCTTATAGTCATTATTTTAGGTCTTTTAGAAACATGTTTGGCTTGTACTAGACTGTTAACCTTCATGAGATTTTTGCTTTTTGTGGCCAGTACAATTTATTTTATATCTTTGTGAAAAGTTGGCTTGTTTGCATTGAATTTCTTACTTCTGAGGTGCACATAGAAATGTCACATTTATTTATTCTAATTTGGTCGCTATCAGATACATTCAGGGCACAGCTAAACTAAAGAAAATTTAACACAGTTAAAACAGCATCTTTCAACTAGTAGCTTCAAAGAAATGACCGTATGCTAATAGATGGATAGTGCTTATGTCAAGTCGATTGAGGGCTTTCCCTTCTAATAATGAGCATGCCAATTCATCGTTCGCCGGCGAATGATAAATTAAGGGAAAAGAGTAAAACGGTTAATGAATTGGCGACAATGATCAGGAAAAGTACCAAAAAGCAATCTCCGACCAACCTTTCTGGAGGCGTTTGGCCGTACGGCCGCATTCTTCATCTGAGGAAAAATACCACAGGGTACCCAAGTCGTTATTTTTGAAAATCACTCTTGAAACCCTGGAAAAGGCACATAAAACTCGATATACCACAGTCCACCTACTCATTCTTCTCAATCTGGAAGACACCCGCCCTGGAGCCAAGGAACTCCTCACAAACAATGGTTTCGGTGTCAACCGATCAGGGGTCCCTTCCAGTAGGAACGCAGTAGACATCACAATTTAGCAAACTATCAACAGGCATGCCAAGTCTCGTTCTGGAATCATGGGATTCAGCAGAAGTGAGTCTGCGTATTATCGCTGGTTCAAAACTAGGCACACCCGGGCGAGTTATTTGCAAGCCACGAAGGAATTGGTTGATATGGACGACCCAGTATCTACAACGCACAAGGAGATCAGACTGTCACAGATTAAAGGTCAAATGAACCAAAAATTTAGCCTGCGTAGCAGGCGCATGAAAATAATGGGCGCAAGAAAGAACGGGGCGCGCGAGGGAGACACGCGAGGAGGAAAGGAGTGCCTGCCCGAGAGGCCCCCCAAAATCGTTTTTTCCCGCACTCTGTGAGTGCAAAAAATTCCTATCGGTTGAGAGGCTCCCGAGGGAATAAGTGGTCGCGTTGGGCAAGAAAACTGTCACTCAAAGGAAACACGAGATCGTTTTTCTCAGAATCCTAGACATTCTGGCGAATGCTTGTGTAAACAACTTGTCAATGAATTCGTCATTCAATGCTTAAAGTTTAGAATAACATGTCTTGGATGAGTTGAATCGTCTTTTAATAAGCTTCCTGGTGGTTTGCCTGGGAGGCAGCGGATTTTTGTTTTCTCACAAGGATTCGAGCTATTTTCGGCCACAGTCATTTTCCCTCGCAGACGGCTTGAAGAGATTCATGTAAGACATAAATCCAGACCTCTTTGTAACGCAAGGCTCATAAACTATTCGTAAATTTGTTTTGTACGGACAACAGAAAATATCAGGATTTTCATTGTCTCGTTTTTTTCCGCGATTCGATTTGGACCGCAATTCATCGCCGCTCTCGAGCGACATCAAAATTTTTGACAGATCACGCAACGTAATTAGATAGGGGGCGGGAAACGATTTTCGTGGGCCTCTCGGGCAGGCGCTACTTTCCTCCTCGCGTGTCTCCCTCGCGCGATTTTCATGCGCCTGCTACGCAGGCTACCAAAAATTAGACAATTTTTCTTTTAGTCCAATATTGGTGCAATGATTTTATGTTTAATGGGTACCAAATAAACACATTCTGAAGTTTGAAAACAGACACCAGTGCCCATAACGATTTCGTATTCATTTTCTTATCTAAATCTATTCGTTACGCAATGAATGTCTGCGAAAAAATTTTTTGATTTCAGCAAAACGTGAATTTTTTATGATTTTTTAAAGTCTTCGAAATCCTATTTTTTTGCGGTCGACCCGCCCCGCTGATAAGAATGGCAACGGGCTCATAATAAGCCCACGTGATCAGTCTGTGACGTAGGTTCAGGAACCTTCGTGGTTCGTGAACACTCGACATTTCAGTGCACAAACAGAAATATTCTTCGTTAGAAACCTCTAAAAGTTATTTCAAAAACACTCATAACTGCGTATCTGGCATGGAAGAAAACGCATCTGGCACGGAAAGTGAGTAAACCGCCGATGACAGTAGTCAAGATGAATACGAAAGTATTGAAGTTGAGGTGACTGGTGGTGATGATCGAGGAAGCCGTGCTGCTTGCGAAGATGATTCGTTCGAACCATATGCCGACGAGCCGCTAGCTGATGAGGATTGGTTAGCGAATTATAGGAAAGAACAAGAAGAGAAAACTGAGCTGGAGGAAAATTTAACGAAACGCCTAGAGAATAGAGTGCGAGTTGGCGACTGGTAAGTCCAAGTTGTTGCATTCTCTTGCTTTACCTGCGCTGTCAAACCTTTATATATGTCAAGTCCTAAAATAACTTTTAATGAATTATTTCACTTGTAGGTGTTATTGTGGGAACTGTAGCGGCGATTATCTAAAAAACATTAGCGAGTGCTACTGCTGCAAAGAATTGGAAGGATGCTGTGAAGCACTGGAGAGCGACATTGTGAAAGAGGATCTTGAGGATGGGCAAGTGTTCAAGTGCATAACAGAACACCCTGGCTTCAAACCTGTTTGCCTGGAAAAATGGAGCTTGCGGCTTGCAGGTGGGAAATACCGAAAAAGGGACAAGCAAAGATACAAGAAATTGGGGTCGGAGGAAAGGTGAGAAAATCTGATGTTGGACATGTAGCTCAATACAAGTATGCAAATTAATAACCAAAGTGCTGTGTCCATTCCAAAGATGATCTTGGCACCATGATTACAGATCACCTTCACTTTATCGAACATCGGTCATTGTAAGTTCTAAATCCAAAATTATGCTATATTGTTTCGGTTGCTGCCCTAAATAGTTTCCTTGCAACTCTTGATAAGCTATGTAAATGTGTGTATTTGTGTAATACACAAATCCTGCCATTGTGTTTGTGTTGGCATTTTTTCTCACCTGTTGTATTTATCTCAATCTGGTGTTCTACCATGCACCTTTAAAAAATCGAAGTTTTGTCAAGCACTTGTTTTCGTGATAAATTGGCTGGATTTTGCTCAATAAACTCACTTGGATTATTTGTACAGTCTGAGTAAGCCTGGTTTTCTAACCCATAATATTTGTCAGTGTTTATTCTATTATCATTTTTTTTTTGCTGCCATTTCACCCAACATGTAATGATGGTTGACAAATAGCATGTTGTGGTCTTTTGTTGTGCTTTGGGATTATTTATTAATTTTATTTATTTTGTAGGTATCTTCGATCAGTTGCCTACAGGGAGTTTACAAGGCTGGTTTATGGTTTTATGGGTAAGAGAAGGATCCCTTTACCAGCTTGTGCTTATACGGCCATCCGCAAGGCATTCCCTGTATAGGAGGATGAGACCCTCACTGGGTTTGAACTTGATGACAACCAATGATTTTCTTTACCACACAGTCCAGTAGTGTGCCAAGATGCTAGTAACGTGCACCATATTTTTTACACAAGTTATCCCTCCCTTGGTTGTTCTCAGAAATTTTTGAAGGCCCAGTATCACCCAAAATGCATTGCGTGCACAATGCCTCACGCAATGCCTCGAAAATTGAATTTAATGCACAAGTGAGCTCATTATTTGAAAACAAAAACAATCTACCACAAAGCAGAATGGGTGATACTGGGCCTTCAACATTAATGAGAACCACCAAGATGCTTCTCCTTTGAAAAAATGTTCAGCCGTCATTCTTATATTTATTCTTCAAATATAATCATTTAACTAACATTACATTGTAATAAACATAGCCAGTTTTATTTTGCTAAAAATGTGATTTTATACATGTAAATCAAGTGGATGGGAAATAAAAAGTAGAAGCTTGTCCACCGCAGTAGATAAACCCACAAAAAGGCTGTACACGGTTTTTAACTGACCATGATAGCAATGCAATAAATGTAACACAATAATTTTCTATCCTGTATGCTATGGTCGGGAGAACATACTACACACTGATTTAAGTTCTTGAGGCCCTGTTAGAGTAAATTCCATAATCAACTAGGCATGAAATATCAACAAACGACATGAAGTCACCAAGGTGAATCTGTAACAACAAAAAAGAGAACTGCTGTAATACAGTGGGAAAATACTGATAGAGGGACAAAGCTTCTTTCTTGACTCATGAAATAAAGAATTCAGAGCTCAAGACTAATGCTAGACATGACCGAAATTTAGTGAAAATTTGATTCTGGCTGGCAGATTTTTGCTTTTACTAGCTATTTTGGATAGTACATTCCACAAAATGGGATCCATGAAACTGTTAATTATTATTTGTGATCAATAGCAGGGCATAAACTGAATCAAACAGATTGATGGTATACTGTAAAGAGATATTGCACTGGTACCCATACCACTGATCACTTAGAAATATAAAGAAATCAGCAAAATTAAGTACAGTGAACAATTCCCTTTTTTCACCCACTGTGATTGCATTCAATCTTTAGTTTCACTCAGCATGACCAATACGGTCCTCACTGACCCTTTGATTATTGAAGTCAATTTTGGGTAGTGAAAATAGAGTTACTGGCCACTTGGCTAGTAAGCTAAAAAGTTAGTCTCAAGGACTGAGAAATTTAATATACAGTCTACGTGTAAATGCATACAAAACAGCCTAAAAGGCTGTCATCATTCTTGTTCACTCTTTTCTATTTTTGGGACAATCTGTAACAAACTTATGTCCTTTCATTGGTTTTTTACATGCAGAACAAACTGGACGTGCCCTTGTAGTTTGTCCTCTGGGTTGTCGTTCTGGCACTGCTGAGAAAGAAAGAATATTGTTTTTTAATGTTATTTATGGTGGCTCCATATTGTTCAGCCCTCTTGTCTTTTGTATTCCATTACAGCTAGCCCAATGGTTTGGCTAAAAATCGTTTACTTGAAACCAGTAAATATTTTATCAGTCAACAAAGTGTTAACTACACGACATTTGTTGCCATGGCAATGGGAAAAGAGGTCAAAAATATGCTATTTTGGACCGTTTGAGGCTAATAACTTCTAAACTACACAGTGAAATTTTTTGTTTAATTGGCAAGAGAAACATTTTAACAATTTTTTAAAAAATTATGTACATAGAGTTCATGGCTACCTTAAATTTATGTAAAAATGACGTATCTCTGAATCCTATGTACAGATTTTTTTCAAAATTGGCACAAATGTTTGTTATGTTTATAAGACAAAAATATATAAAAATCAAAAAATTCACTGAGCAGTTTTGAAGTTATTAGCCTCAAAAGGTTGAAAATGGGGTCTTTTTGGCCTCTTTTGACATTGTCGTTTTGATGCTGTAGCCACCTAAATTTGTTCATTGGTTAAGTGTTTACAAACGTGTACTAAACGTTATCTCTTAACCTTACTGGCGTACCTATGATTCAATATCATAGATGTACCATGATGGGAATGTTGAAACTATTAGGAGTCACCTAAATAGGCCATTTGCACGATGACGTCATTTGACTACTACTACCAGAATCCTTCAGTTTTTTTTGTTTTGTAGTGCAAATTAGGGCTATTGTTGTTTAAACCGCACTGGGATTACAAAATTTAAATAAGAAAGGAAAAACAAAATGAATTCTGGTAGTAGTCAAATGACATCATCGTGCAAATGGCCTATTGTAAAACTACATTTATGACATTTATGACGTACATAAAGAGTGAAAGTTGACATTACTTGTGCTTCATGCTTGACTACATGCAATGTTTCTATAAAGAGGCTTACCTGGCATTGTGGAAGGTGCTGCTGTGGGGTCCACTGTGGGCGGTACATCCTTTGACACCATTCTTGCCCTCTCTTCTCGCTTCCTGACTGCTTCCTCCCTGGGCTGTTTATCCACTAGCATGGTATTCATGTGGTTTGGAGTCAAAACCTTGAGTTCCCTGGCTGCATCATGAAGCTGTTGCTTGTTGAGCCCCAGAAAGAACTGGAAGAGATCTTCCACATAGTCTATAACAAAAGATTTTTTACATTCCATTCAATACACAAATTTGGAAGTACCATATTAAACAAAAGAAAGCATGCCTCATCAAAAATCAAACACTTAGACCATTGGGGAAATGTGGTTTAGTATTCTTTAGCAACCATTTGGATCAGCTGTGGGAACTTTGTATTTTGCAAAAAAGGCTATCAAATAAGGAGGAAACAAAGACACAGTCAATGGGATTCCAAACCTCCAAAGTTTTGATCAATCTTTCTACTTCTAACAGTTGCTTCACCATTTTTAAATTTGGGGTAGCTGACTTTCAGAGGCACACTGCCATCTTTGTTGACTTTGTCTTCCCTCTGTAAATTAAAATTAAAATGCAAAGCAGCTAAAATATGCCTGCAAAAGAAAAAAGCAAAACATGTTAGCGTATTAATTCCAGATCTGTACATAAAATCATGTGCACCTAAACAACAAGAAAAGACACGTCATACATAAGTAGTTTTCATTGGTGGATTTGAAGTGGTATCAGAAGTAGTGACAGTCAACTTTACCTACAGTACATCCCAATGTATGAGTAAGCAATCAACTTCGGGGCAAACAAGTTAAGAACAGAATGAAAGCCTTCCAGGCAGTCTGTTTGTGCACAGGGGGATGCTTGCGAATTCCCTTTCTTCAAACTGTCAGAACTCAGGGCCTTTTTTAATTTGTCATATACAGTCTGGTCTAGAATAGGAAAATGACAGACAAAATTAGTCGTACATTGTAAGTGTGAAACTCTTGCAATTTGTAAAATTAGTGTCAAACACACAGGTGCTTGGACTTCTTACATTCAATAATAATTACTACAGAATTTCACTCAACATGCATGTCACACACCCTCTCTCATAATACTTTTTACCAGAAATTAAACACGGCCTCTCCTGCACAGACACCCACCCTCCCTGTGTATGTATGTACTCCCTGTTTATGTATGTATGAAATGCTAACATGATAAAAAGGGGGGGGGGGGGTTCCATTGCAAATAAACAGAATAGAGCACAGGTTTTCTGGCTAAAAGCATTAAAGAAATTGACAACAGGCAAAGCTTAATATAATATGTACCTGGATCAAGCCATTTCCTGTCAGGAATCTCACCATGTGCACATTTATTGAACAGTGGGTCATCTAAGCCAGAGTGTTTGTTAACAATGTGACTAAGAAACGACTTGAACTTAGCCCAGATGACGTTCCCATTGCCATCTGAGGTAGTGGTTGCACTCCAATACAGATGTTTCTCACAGGGCTTTACCCATTTCTTTGAGGTCTTCATTGCCCTTTTCCTTTGCAATCTTTGAAAGTACTTTCCTGATCTCTGTAATAATTATGTTAATTTAACATAAAACATTACTTTAGTTTCTTAATGTTTATTTGTTCCCACAAAGTTCGAGAAAAATTCTTATACTGCAAAAATATACATGTAGGGAAAATCTGTTTTCAGGTTAAACCAGTATCCAGCCTAGTTTTATTTAAAGTTTCCCTAGCCATGAATATTAAATTAGGGTTTGAAGACAAAGGAAATTCTGGTTTAACCTGAGAACGGATTTCACCTACAACATATAGACCTACATGTATATCTTATACCGGTAGGTGACATATGGGTAACTGTAGGTTACACATGGCTGACCTATGGTTTTATCTGTTTGTCCTGTTTAACTGCAGTATTGTACATAAAGGTTATGAGTGGTTTTAATAGACATTTTGAGCTCATGTTTTATTTTCCAAATTTCAACCATGCAATTTAACTTATCCACAGGAGAACTATTTCTCATAAATTTTGAGCAATTCTTGTACACCAAGTGAAGAGATAAAAGACAAGTTTCTTGGCTTGACAACATCATCACGTGGTCTGAATTAAGCAAACATGAAATACAAACAACAATGCTCTTTTAGGTTGTTTAGCTATAAAACCATGTGGAATTTAACATTGCCATTGACCCAATATTCAATAGAAAATGAATATTAAATTTCAAAATATGATTTAAAAAATCTAGGAAATACATAACATTTTTTGGACAATTTCTTACTCTTTTTAAGGTGCCAGAGGTCAAAGTAGTGTGTTATTTGTTTCAGGACATTCTTCATATGACTTGCGATCTGACTGTGTCTGTCTTATATAAATGTACTTATAACAACACCACACATCCCAGCAGGAAATTCATGCATGACTGGAAACCCATGAATTCCATTGCAGGGCTGTTTCCTGCTTGATTTCTCTGCAATAAAGCAAAGTGCAAAAGTTTAATTATTGTAAGTTTAACATGTTTCCAGTTTTAACTCAGGTATTGACCGGTTTCACCACTACTGAGTTAACACATGGAAATTTAAGTTTTATAAATCATTCTATGACCAAGTGCTAATACTATATAACAGAATTAATATGCAAAGAGACTGACCAGGCCAATGATCAATTGCCAAGAAAACAGATATAATTGTATTATAAGACTGTATATAGTTGAGTATTTTATGAGGGCCACAAGTTTATTAGCCTTTGGCTATTAAGTGTTACCCTCTTTAAATAAAGGCTTTATTATTATTATTATTATTATTATTATGAGTGAATCAATGCTACAGCTGAATTTGATCTTTATTAATTTTTTTTTGTTTCGTTTTGTCTATCAGAATATGGTAAGATACTGTTTGGTAGTGACTGATACAACAGAACAAATAAGATTTGGCAAGTGTGAGACTCATGACTCACAACAGGTGGAGGAATGTAAATGTTAGCATCTGACTACCAATAGTACATTTACAATTAGACATTTCCATGTACCTGAACAAGTGCAAAGTGAATAATGCGAGGCAATGTGCAGCAGAAGATGGTGTATGCACAGTACTTTGCAGAATGACCTATGCTGTCATGGCACCCGTCACCCGCTATGGTAATCCCCCCAAGCTCCTTGAGCTGTGATATTAGATTTGCTTGGTGCTTTTTCCAGAACAGGTGAATAGTGGGAAACAGCTTAGTCTGCAGCATTAATGAAATAGAAAATAATAAAATTATTTCCCATACTCAAGGTATCAATATAACAAGTTAATGTTGTAAGTAAATAATGTTATTGTTTTCTGTCAAAAGTAACTATTGCCCACTATTTATTAGAGGAAATGAAACAAATTGCAGCTGGCAATATAATCAAGAAAATTTTCACTTCATACTAATACTGAACCTTTTTCCTTTGGATTTTGTGGATTCATCCTCAGTACCAGTATCTGTCCCTTCATCGCTCTCACTGGACATATTGTCACCATCAAGAGAATAGTCAGGTTCCTCCTCAATGGTCTCATTATCATCATCTTCCTCATATTCCTGGTCACAAAATGAATCATTCAATTAGACATTGCTGGCATCTGCAACTGGCAGTTCACTCTCCTCATCTGCAACTTCCATTTCACTTACAAGCTTCTCTACTTTGAGAGTAAATGTGTCCACTAAAAAGGAAACAGGAATGCACATACTAGTAATAATCATACTTAAAATGTACATGTAATTTATTATATATGGATAGTAAAATATGTATAGAACACAGTGCAGACCCAATAACTTAATTTAGTATATACTGAAACAGTGGATAGCATTGTTGGCGTGCTCTGATTGGCTACTGAAACTCGGAATAGCAAGTGCTATTCACCTCCCAGCAATTTGCGCGCGAAAATTGTAATCGTTTTTCGCATTTGCTAGCGTAGAATGGGAATTTCTTCGCTATTGTTTGGAATCCTTTAATTTTGGACCTAATTTCATCCATTGGGTGAAAACGTTCTACAGAAACATACAAAGCTGTGTAATAAACAACGGACTTTCATCTGAATACTTCAATCTTGAACGTGGGGTACGACAGGGGGACCCACTCTCTCCTTATCTCTTTGTAGTAACTACAGAAATATTAGCAATAGCAATTTGACAAAACAAAGATATAAAAGGCATCTCTATTGGGAGTGAGGAGACAAAAATCCTTCAATACGCAGATGATACGACGGTAATACTTGCCGACACAAGCTCTGCTACCGCTCTCTTTAAGCTGTTAGATAATTTCAAGATTGTTTCTGGCTTAAAGATTAATTGTTCCAAAACGGAAGCTATGTGGATAGGTTCTTCAATGAATTGCAAAGCACAGCCTTTCAGAATTAAATGGCCCAACGAGCCGATAAAGGCTTTGGGAATTTATTACACGTATGATCAAAAATTGCTTCTCGAAAAGAATTTCATAGAAAGATTAGACAGCATTAAAAACCTGATAAGAATCTGGTCCTCTAGAGGTCTTTCTATTTAAGGAAAAATTACAATTATCAAATCTCTATTAATTCCAAAATTTGTTTTTGTGTCATCCTTAATACCTACCCCAAAAGAATTTGTTAATCAGTTAAACCAGTTATTATTTCAATTCTTATGGAATGGTCCTGATAAAGTCACACACAGATCAGCGATAAATGATTACTCCAATGGAGGATTAAAGATGATTGATTTTGATAGCATGATAATATCGCTCCGATTGGCATGGCTAAAAAGAATATTTGGCTCAAATGATGGCACCTGGAAACGGTATCTGACATGGCATCTAGAACCCCTTGGCGGCCTTTTTTTGTTTTATTGCAATTATGATGTTAGAATCCTGCCACTGAATACTTAGCTATTCTATCTAGAATTATTGCAGTGGTGGTCAGAATTTAGAGATTCGTTCTCTTCAGAAAAAGATTGGCAACATATTCTTTGGAATAACAAACAAATACTCATTAATAATAAAACAGTTTATTATAAAAGTTATTTCGAAGCTGGTATAGTTCATATCAGTGATCTATCCTTTGAATTAAATAACAAAGATTCCTTTTCCCTAGTTTCTAACAGGATTTCAAAAACTAATTTTTTAGTTTGGGCAGGTCTTCGACACTCCATTCCTTCCATTTTAAAAAATAGTTCTCCTAAATCAACAACAGGTGAACTCGCTCTAAAAATAGATGATAACATATTTGATGTGACAAAGAAGAAATCAAAAGACTATTATACTTTACTTGTAAGTAGAAAGGCTCTTTTTCCAACTATTGTAAACAAATTGCAGGATGAATTTCATTTCACACTTGAGGAAGTTAAACAAATTTTTACAATCCCGCACAGTGTTGCTCTTGAAGCATATGTTAAGGCATTTCAGTACAAAATTCTCAACTCCATTCTTTACACTAATGCTAAACTTTACAAAATTGGTTTTAAAACAAGTGATTCGTGCTCATTTTGTTCATCTGAATCAGAAACGCTATATCACTTCCTATATCTCTGTCCTTATTCAAGAGATTTCTGGCGTGACTTCGAAATATTGTGGCACGAACTTTTAAATGAGAACATTCGACTTTCGTTACAAGATGTTTTAGTTTGAATGATTACACAAAACTCCCCTTCTGCAAAGTTTTTAAACTATCTAATTTTAATCGGGAAATTGTACTTGTGGGATTGTAGAAGAGGTCAAGTTTTGCCAAATATACATGGATTTAAAAAGAAAATTGCTGTAAAATATGAAACAGAAAGATATATAAGTTTGTATGGTGAAAAGAAAGTAAAGGATTTCTATAAAGCAAAATGGATAGTGTCACCTCTTGTAAACGCTTGATTAATATATTAATGTTATTTATTTATTTATTTATTTATTTTATTTTATTATTTTTTTTGTTATGTGTTAGTTCAGTAGTTGTATTATATTATTAGTAATATTAGTAGTAATTATATATTTATGTAGGTATGTTAATATTATAACTAGTTTTTGCTGTGTAAGAAGTATATATTGTAAGTAATTTTAAAATAGTTTTGAACTTTAGTATTGTAATTGTGTAAAATAATAAAAGAAAAAAAATCATTTTCGTTATATTATCTCACTGTTTCAGTATATACTAAAACAACTATTCACCTCAGTGTAGGTGGGTAGTGGTGGATATTTACCTCGCCGCTTCGCGGCTCGGTAAATATCCACCACTACCCACCTCCACTTCGGTAAATAGTTGTAAATATTTATGGTGTGACAACGAAAACCTGTGAACGCCTAAATTATGTCAGGAATATTACTTCTGACCAATCGTGCGCCAGAAATCCACTCACTAAACTGCAGACTGTTTATTGTTGTTTGGCAAAAACTGTATCCGTTTTGGATTTTCTGGGATAATTGACTTACCAGTACTTTTGGCTTATTCCAGCAGTTGGCCCTGATTTATAAGTAAATTTTGATATTTTGATTTTGATCAAGCTGACTAATAACAGATGTTTCATTTGCAGTTTTGGCACATGAAATCTTCAGACAGGATTGGCTAGAAAACAAACATTCCTCACATATTTCAGGTGTTCATGGTCGTCACTTTTCCCAGTCACACTACAATATAATGTAATATTTCAATAAATATATAGTATAATAATATAATATTTCCTTTTTATTTTTTTTTTCACATCAAACACATGACAAATTTAAAAAAAATAATATTAAACTTAAAGTTACAAAACTAAAATGACACAACAAACAAACAGACTAGATACTACAAACATACCAGATACTGCAAACAATACCAATACAGATTCAATATTGAACAACAGGCAGGTTAGACATTTATCCAATTTTTGTTGCCTCACCATTACGCCCAAGCTTTTTTTTTGCCCTTGACATTTTGCCAGTGCCTCTCTCACAGATTGCAATTGCCCAGTCAATTATAAGCTGATTGCATCGCTGGTCTGCAATTGTTTGTGTTGCTTGGTCCTATGTCACAAGGGTAAAATTATTTTAGTTCTTCATAAAAACTAATAATAATGAAAGACGTAAAGGTTATACACATAGGTGGAATGGAGCCCGCTTCACTCCTTGTATTTTATTTTTGTATGGCATCCATAGCCTTAACATGAAGAATAGATACCCGTACCTTATTTGCATCACCTTTGGGCTCTACAGCAATATTGATTTGTTCAGTAATAATGGTGTCTTCCTGTGACTGCAAAAATAGATAAAAAGGTGAATTAATCACATGGTACAGTGCATGATACAGTGCATGTTACATCACCAGATTGTATCTTTGCAATTTTCACCTTTCATGCAAATTTCAATTGATGCCAGATGACAGTAGTAACAACATTTATTCAAAGGAGAACCGAGTCCAACATCTTCGAATACCTGAATTCCTGAACAGGCTAAATCTATCCACATACAGTGTAATGCAATATATGATGGCAGCTGGGTGCAAGTCAATTATACCTACATGTACATGTAACATGACAACTTACAATTCCACAAATTGTAGTGCACTCCATGTTGGGCTGGAGTAGCTTTTTAAACATAAATTTGTTTTTAAAGCCTTCTTTTTGAATGTTTGCCACAATTTCTTCTTGTGCCAGTGAAAATTGAAAAAAGGTTTAGAAGCAAGGAGAATTTCATACAATACAGTACACTTGATGTTGGGGTGCCAGTTCAATACTGTAAGTTGTATAAAATAGTAACTTACTACATGTGAGCCAGTTTCATTGCCTTCTTCTTGTTGGATGTCTTGGCTTTGACTACATGTATCAATGTCAATGTCTTCAGGTTGTGGCTGCAAAAATTAAGAAAAACACAACATACAAACTTATCAACAACCACTGGTAATCAAGTAGCTCCAAACATACAAACTCATTGATACTCTGGAGTCGGAAGCCTTTCTGTAATATTTATAAATTACTGTAGTAGCTTACCACCTGGCTGCACGTGGAAGGGCCGGAAACAACTGGGGCTGTCACTTGTGACTCGTCTGGTTCATCAAGAGTGCTGAGGCGAGACTTCGCAGATCTCGCAATCTATGAAAAAGACAAAAACAGATACATTGAGATTTCATAAACTTTGATGGTACGGGGTTCATTGTAAATTTCAGAATTGTAAATCACATCGAAGGCCTTGAGCACTTGCAAGAATAATTTCTTACCATTCGCTTCTCCCTCCTCTTCTTCGAAGGCAGCTCGTGATCTTCTTCCTCTTTGGCTTGCTTTGTCGGGTAAACACAAACCCCGGTATCATCTCTTTTCAGCTCCCGCTTCGTCTTAAAGTCCGGGTTAATCGGCCTTGTAAAGTCGTCTTCCGTGAAGTGTTCCGAACACAAGGAGGACGTTTTTCCCAGCACCCACATCTTCCTCTTCTGCAACATGAAGTTAATCCACTTCTTTCGCCTTTTTTGCTTAATCGGGCATTCTTCGCCAAAGAAAGGAATCTTGTGCATTGAAATGTTTCTCTCCGGATCAGTTATGTTGTTACAATGCGCTGCGACACATCTTTCAGGCATTTTGGGCGTGCATAAAAAAACTGTCCGCAAAACGTGCGCTTATTTACAAGTGAGATGGGATAAGTCTCGAACACGCGTTCCTGAACCTACGTCACAGCCTGCCGTCCGACCGAGAGGGGACTAATGCGAATGGTCGACCAAAATGGCGGCAAATTTCAAAGACTTTAGAAAATCATAAAAAATTCACGTTTTGCAGAAAAACGAAATCGTTATGGGCACTTTAACAACCTCTAATTTCAATGGACCTGGATATCACACAGCTCTATTGTTTTCAGGGATAGGGTCCATTGTTGTGTTATTTGTTCTATTATTTTCTAAGGAAATCAGAGAAGACCTTGTAAGAACTGCGTACTGCCCCTGAAACGCAGAGATATTGGAAGTTGAAAAATGGGACTTTTTGGCCTTCATAATCGTAGAGCGATCGGGAAAATTGTCGGAAAGTGACGTCACTGTTGACCACCTCAAAAGAGTCGAGGTTTGAAGGTGAAAACAATAGGCTGGTTCTCACTAGGGCTTTTAAGTGCACTTGAAGCGCAGTTGGTAGATACTCGTAGTGTGAACCCCTTTCTTAGAGTGTTCTCTAAGCCTGAATTTCGTTTCAATAGAAGCACTCATCTGATTTATTTAAACGTTTAAATCTTTTTGTAAAATGCATCAAAGAGGTAAAAATTAATATCAGCTGAATGTAATTAGAACGTTAAATAATTTGCAGTAGTTCGTTTTCTATAAGTTCCTTATTTCCCTTCTTTTTTACCAAAAACATCTTTTTGAATGACACATGCTGTTGGTTTGTGCGGAATCACCCAAGTGTAGCTTAATACGTACTTGGACTGTGAATGTTTCGATGACCGCAGTTTTTGGTTTCTTTGTTGCCCTGGCGATATAAGTTTATCAAAATTTAAATTTTCAAACTGTCATAAAATCTCTGCCTTGCACATCACAGGACTCAAATTTTGTATTATGATTTATTTTTTTACTACGTTTCCATTTCTCACAGTAATACAGCCTCCGCTCCTTTCTAAAGAGATTCATTATAGAATATTATACTGGGTGGCAAGGCCTTGTTACCTCAGTACAAAACCTTTTACTTTATTAACAGTTAAAACCTGCACAAAATCTAACCATTGTACATTGTGCATTGGTCTAAAAATTGGGTTGCTTGCTTATTGAAACATGCTCTTTCCATTTCTGAAAATTATATAGCTCTATATTAGCTACAGGTTTTATGTTAATTGGTCAGGTGACCAACTGCTGCAAAACCCTTGCGTCAGGAGCTTGGCCAGACCGCGGAAAACCGTGGCCAAAGCCTGACTTGAAGGCTGTGGTGACCTTGGCTCGAAGCAGGGAAAGTACAGATGGAAGCAGATGGAAGCTGAAGGAAGCCCAACTTTGGCCAGGCTGGTCGTGGAAACCGCGGCCAGCCTGGCCAAATATTCCAATACAAGAAAATATTACCCTTGCAAAATCCTGATCGGGAACCAGGGATCCCACCGACCCAGGGATCTTGACATCCTACCTAAGATTCCACAGTATTATTAATAATAATCCCAACATCAAATACAAAATGCTACACATGGAACTTCTGTTTCTTACCATACATTTATTAGTACTGTATGATAAATATCATTATTTACCATACCCACAAAAACAAAGGAAAATAAAATATTTGTCCTGGGATAAAAATGAACTACAACACTTAATAACTAAAACAATACAACTTGATGAAGCTGATTTTTATGGTTTTAATAATTATTGCAAACATTAATTCATCTTGTTAGGAGGAAAAATATATTGTTTGTTTGAAGCAACCATGTCTATAAGAATTTTCTTGCTGTACATGTGGGTAGCTTTCAAATTGCAGGTTTCCCAATATTTTATATTACTCCTTCAAAAAAGATCAGCTTATGACATTTAAGAATGGCATGCATGGCCATAAAAGGTAAGAATTTTTAGTCCTACAAACTTTTCGGATTGGTCACAGGTACATGTATGTTAATGTACTGCAAGCAGTAGTCTTTTTAGCCTACATGTAGCTCTGAAATGATATCCTCAGCAGTAATTTGACCTCTGCAACTGTAAATTATTTTTAAGTTTTAATTGGCCTAGCTATGTAAACATTTGGACCTGCACATACATACTATACATATACAGTCGATCACCGCCCTGTATTAAGCGGCCACCCTCTATTAAACGGCCAGTTTTCAAAGTCCCGATTTTT
>JAJGOT010000982.1:90000-124230 GCA_022457155.1 Cladopsammia gracilis
CTTTATCTTTGTTTGCCATCATACTCGTGGGAGGCTCTGCTTATATCCTTACGAAGTGCTTTTGATTTCATTTGTTTCAATCTAATCTTATGTTTCTGGATAATATCTTTCGCAAAAGAAAATGAACGCACTTTGACATACAATTGTATGATGTTGTGCAAAACATCTTTGGCAACGCTACTGTTGATTTTCAGTTCAGAATTGAATAACATTGAATTGTATGCTGAGACAACTTCAACATCATGAACAGATCTTGATATAATACTAGCAAAAGCAATATTTTGCACACTAGTCTTCGAAGTGGCATCCCTGAAATAATGTTCAGTTCTCTCAAAAATTGATTGAGCATTTTTTGTAATTGCCCACAAACCACCACGATTTAAGGATGATGTTAACTTTTGGCATTTAATGGCATTCTGGTCTTCTAATTTGCCAGCCTTAAGGATGGAGATTGCCTGCTCACTTTCTGAAGATTTACTAGCATGCTTGGTATGAAGTTTATGAAGCACATAACCTCCAATATACTGTAGTCCAGCTTTTTCTTCATCTGAAAGTTTAGTTAATGGGGCACAAGTATAAATGCTTTCAATATTCTCCTTGCTGTGTGCTAACATACAATCAGCAACCTTGGTAGACAGAAGTGTAGCAGCGTTCCTTGATAATCCGTCAAAATGCTTAACAGCATTCAGAGCAATGGTAGAGTAGAAACAAGAATAAAATCTTTCAGCATTTCCAGACTTTATCAAGCGTTTATATAGGTCTTCATGTCACAGAATTCAGTTGTTATGTCCTGTAGATCGTTGTTGTAGGTGTAGGATCTTAGCTCGTCTCTGATTGATTTTGGGTAGATTTTGTTGTCAGCAATTTTGTGTTTAGCTTTTTCAACAATTCTCGAGTAAGCTACAAAAGTTAAATAGCTTTCTTGTCCTCCGTTTTGCTTCTCAACATTTTCTCTTGTATCTTTGTGTTTAACTGTCTTGTGTCGTTTCAGTCCGCTCTTGCTTTTGCATTTCTTGTGGCACAGTTCGCACACAACGTCTTCGAGTTGAACCTGTTGCAAACAAAAGTTACTTTCAGTCGAGAAATCAGTCATAAAACGATACTTCAAAGTCTAGTTCTAAGCATTGATAATGAAAATTAGAAACCAGTTAATAATTACACCGTCAGTGCAGTACGACACATAGTTATAAGGATTTAGTTATAACACAAGTCGCTACAAAAAAAGCAGCACTGATCGAGCTGAAAGAAGATGAAAGCCAAAGCACGCGGCTTTTCGCTAAATGTTGGGTGGCTAAGAAATAATTTATTACTTACTTCATCAGCAGCGTCTCTAAACTGTTCATCGAGCTCTTCTTCTTCTTCCAAAATATCCAAAATAGCGTCAAAATCGTCTCCAAAGAAAAACAAATCGTTCGTGTCCGCCATATTGTTTTGGAGTGAATACTTGGCGTGTGCACGGTCAATGTCACGTGACAATGCTATTCAACCTCAAACGCGAAACAAAAGGCCGGCCCTTTGATGTATGCCGGGTTTCACAACCAGTCCCCTTGATTAACTATGTTTAGTCTCAAGAGCAAAACGCGTTAAATTATCGCATCGAAGAAACTGTCGGAAACCCAAGGAAATTTGTTTAGCACATGTCAAAAATGCCTCAGTGAACTCTGGTAAAAAGTGTAGTTAAGGTGATTCCTCAGAAATAAAAGTTGTCGAACGATTTTTTTTAAATTTTCCCTAACAGCTCCCTACCATAAGTTGTTTCGAAAAATTCAATAAAAAAGATAGGTCACCATGCTTGGTAAAGAGATATGATGGACCAATGTTGCCCCATTTATGCCTATAGCAATACTGATCACGCACGTCATTATTTGATCGGTTCATGTTTCTTTTCCCGGTAACCCGTGAAAGCAAAGTTTACAATTCTTCAAAAAAACTTGATAGGTTAAAGTCTCCACCATATGGGAACACTTTAAAATAAAATTTATAAAAACGTCACAGAACTTCAAATGACACGGACTCAAAACGTTCCTCGCGTCCATGTTTTCAAGGTCATCAATTTGCTCCCACGAGTAACTGATTTGAGAACGTTTTTAGCGATATCTTTTTTTCCAGTCGAGGAATTTTTTTTTAACTTTGTTAACTTAAAAAGCATTAATTTAACATCAAAATGATACAATAAAAAATATAGGTCACCATGCTCGTTAGAGAGAAAAAGACAGTCGTATTTTCTAACGAGCTTGCGGGCCTTTGATAAAAAACATTCCATCCTCCAAAATGTGCGCGCGCTCATTTTGCTCAACCGCGCACGCTCATTGCTTATAAATTATGGTAATTCTCCTTTTGAAAAATACTCGTAAGAAAATTAAATTTCCAGCTGCGTGTTTTAAAAACCGTTCACTAAAAAGAGTGTTGTTATCAACTGGCTGCCATGAAAGGACTATTACGTGTTATGCGCAGTACAGGATGCGCAGTGCAATACTGAGGAATCACCTTAAATGCAATGCATTCTGGTAAAAAGTGATGAATTCGAGAATTCGTCCCACCTTATATATCTCTCTTAAATCCTGATTATGTTGCTGCTCGCTCGCTGCGCTCGCTCCGTAGCAATAATCTAGAATCTATTATGCACAGTCCAGTCCACATTCATATTTACATTTCACAGTCTGCTTCAAAATTGCAAGCAGTTGCAGGTCTTTACTCTGTAACTGAAAATATTTTGGGAAAATGAAGACAGCAAAGAAATATTCCCTTGTAATAGCCGTTACCGACTACAAAACCTGGTAGCAGCTTTGGTTTCTGTAAAAATATTAGGGGCTCCCAAGACACACTGAAGACAGCTAGCAGTAATCACAGATCATGGAGACGCGTTCGAAGGAATTTCCGGCGGAAATTTGCCCCTAAAAAAAACAATAGGGGCGGCCATTTGGAAAGACCGTCTACCAAAAAATCTCAAATTTGTCTCCAACACGAAATTAGGATTGCGTTCTTTGAACGCGATTAAAGATCAAATCTCTGTTGTGACCCCAAATCTCTGTCAGGAAATCACGCAACAGATTAAACAGTACTATAAAGCTTTTCTTTTTGCTTTAACAAATGACTCTTGAATTTAGGTAAAACGAAAAAGGCCCAACAGTAGGAATAAAACGTAGTTTCGTCGGCTGCGATAAAAATGTACTTTTAATACATCGCTTTATCTAGAATTCTAACCCGGGATCAAATTTCGAGACTTTCAAGGTTTATTTACACATGCATTCAAGTTCGATGAAACCGAGAGGTGTGATGAATTTGTGCTTTTTGTTGCCTGAAATTTGCTTAAAAAAAGCATCGAATCCAACAGAACAGTTTTTGCATTAAGTTTACACCGACTCTTTTAACCGAGGACCTTTTCATCGGCAACTGTAGCGTACACTATCAACGATTGTGTATCATTGGTCACGAAGCGGATAATTATTGCATGAGGGCCATTAGACTCATTAGGAAAGTAGAATGGTCGTGTCAAATACTTACAGGCTGTTAATTAGTTGCTTTTCTGAAACCATGAAACTCAAAAATGGAAAAAATCCAACATTTGGGCTTGACTCGAGGTTGACTCATGACTCGGGGTTGACTCGAGCTCGCGGTCAGCTCATGTAACGCTACAACTACCCCCATCGACCAATCAGATTGCGAGATTACCGGCAATTGTGGTAAAAAACAATTTCTGTACTTCTCCATACCCTTTTAAGGCCAAAGTCCAAGCCCGTTTTTTCTGCAGTTTCTTAATGCCTAGGTCAAGCCTGATATTGATATAGTCACCTCATTTACAATGTATCTATCAGTTTCAAGGCAAAGTCCAATGTATTAAAGCCAATCTCTTCTTCCATTGCTTCGCACCGAGCATCAAAAGTCCCCTCCCCCATCCTCCCATGACTGGAACCTTTGTCATTTTAAGTTTACCGGCCGCAAGATTTTTCGTAGCAGAATTGTTTATTAATAAATATGGTGGCAGGGAAGTGCAACCCTTGGCTGCACTTTACCCCACAGTAAGGCTTAGCCCTTGGAGACAGGTCTGGAGAGATCCATTCCAGGGTGGGTACCCATGGTCCCACCTGATCTGTACTCCCCCCAGGAGGGCATCCCTCACCTGGTTTCCTAGTTCCCCGTGACTAGGGATATGGGCCTCACCCTACTGGAGACAGATCCAGATTACGTCCAGGCTGGCTACCCCACTGACCCAACAGATAAAAGGGTATTTTAAAAACTATCTCGTCGCTAAGCGATGAGCCATCAGTTAACAAGTAACCCGTTGGGCTTCGCAAATGGCTCGTTTGTTCCGAGTTCCCACCCGGCCGCTTCTAGCTTTACTATTTTTTTACTGGGAATTAATATGTGGATACTAAGTCCACTTTCCCCTGTTCACACTCAGCCAACTATCTGTAACCACAGTCCTTGGTCAAAACCATCCCAACTGTCAACTTTCCAAAGTTCACAGTTCTTATTTTAGAGTTTTATATTAGCTGTCCACAATACACAATCTAGAATCTATTACGCACAGTCCAGTCCACATTCACATTTACATTTGACAGTCCGCATTTATAAAAAAAACCACAAGTTTACAACTTTACATTTTTTTTTCGCAAGGAGTTTTGATTGCTTAAATATAGGCATTTTGGAGAATCGGTGATAGAATTTAGAACAAATTTACAATATCAACATGATCGATCAAAGAATTAACAGCTGGCCAGAGCGTGACAAATACGAGATGTGTGTAATTTGAACGTGACTCCATGGCATAATGCTTACTTAGCAGTTCTTTGACTTCCTGAGACGTGTTTTGTTTAATAACTTATTCCTATCTAAACTCAATATTATTTTTAGTACCTACCTTTCAGATTGCTTTCGCTCAGCATAGAGACAAGGTCATTTCTTTCGATCTTTCCAAAACAAACTTTAAGTTCGCCGATAGTAAGTGATGGACTGATACTTGCAACTACGTGGTTAAACAATTTTGCAGTTGGACTGTAATTAGGATCATTCTGACATTTCATTCTGGTTTTTACTGCAACGCTTAAAGTATCAGCAAGATGTAACCAACATCCTGAGTTACTAAAATCCGGGTTTGGATGATCCAACCGACGAGCGATTTCATCCTGAACAAAGACATTATTGCACATATTTGACACTAAGGAGCCTGTAAGAAAAACAATTGCTTTTTAAAATCAATTCGTTGTGGCCAAATATTTTCAGCGTGACCCAATAATCATTCGATGGTACCCAGCATTTTTAATTAACCTTTTTATAGTTTACCAATTCTACTAGGGTTTTCCGATTTAGCGGAAGTAACGCGGAAACAGAAAGATTTTTTCCGGATATATAAGTGAGACAGTTATCCATTAGATTATTACAATATAATTACTGATCCTCATCAAATCCTATTGTTCTTTCTCTGCATTATATCAATGATTGCAGCGTGATTAGGAGTTTTAATTCCAAATGTCTGAGGAAAATGGGGGCGGTCCTTTTTGTTAGCAGGGAAATTATCAGGGGTAATACTAAACGTGCTAAAACAGACTAACTGCAATATTTTTAATATTATTATTTAAAATATATATTTTTAAAATCAGGCTAACTGTAATATTTTTAATATTAATATTTAAAATATATATTTTTAAATTGCAATTTACTGTCATGTAGAGCACCTACATTTCCTTTTAACGTATTTTTCACTACATAAAGGACTTCTCAAGTGTCCGTTGACGGTTTCAAGTGTCCGTTGTCCGTCTTATAGGTGTCCGTCTTATAGAGAGTATAGTTACAATAAAACGACTGAAAATGGCAGGGACCAACACCAGGTGTCCGTCTTGGAGGTGTCTGTCTTATAGAGGTGTCCGTTAAGAGAGAGTTGACTGTACACCAAATTCCCATGACACTTCTGATCCACTTTATGGTCAGGGGTCTCTGCATACTTAATGCAAACATTTTTGAACATTTTACCTGACTTAACATTATCCTTTTCGTCTCTCTGGTCGTTTTCTCTATTTCTCCTTGATGATCCAGCACCCGCATCAGTGAAGTCAGGTTTCTTCTCTGATAAAAAAGGATCTACTGTCAGTGATAAATTTAAACATGCTGATAAGATGATGAATTCATTGTTGTGTGAAACTATTGATGATCATTGCGACAAATATGTTCGTACAGGTTTAAATTTGCTGGGGTTAATATTCGGTGGTATCCATCAATACACAAAAACTTTCTTTCATAAGCAATTTACCGTTAGACCAGGTGTCAGAAGCAAGTTGGGGTCGCCAAACTTTCGTTAATTTTTCCACAGGTCAACTACTCATTCTTTAAATGGCGTTTTTCTTTTAATTAGGCAATTATACTAAATAATGTCTTGCTATGCATCTCTCTATTTTAACAAGAATGACAACATTTTACAAAATCTTATTTCCAAATTACAAATAAAAGTGCCAGTTCGATCAAATTTTATTTTTGTGCATATCTACTGAATTCTAATAAAGTAAGGAAAGTCATTTAAAACCTAATAAAGAACATTCTAGGTAACAGTTTTTAAAAAGGCGGGAATTAGCAGTCAATTCTCACCACTCTGTAAAGGTTCAATGGATTTGTAGCCTCCCCTAGATGGCACATGGCCATGAACAAATCATTAGCTACCTTTAGATTTGGCTACGAGTACAAGATTGAGTATGAGTAAGAGTTTTCAAACCAAATTCGTGTGCTTCATAATTATCACGCCAATCTTATCCCTGATGGTTATTTACGTGTTAGTCAGCAACAGGAAAGAATTATAGTTCAGGGGATACAATTATCTTGAAATTCCAAAGTCGTACTCGTACTCGATTTCATATACTCGTAGTCAAATCTAAAGGTCGCAAATTATAGTAAGTTTCAACTACCAACTGAAAGCTTTACCCACCCAGTTTCCTAATAACACAAGGATTCTGACGGGGTGGAAAAAAGATTAAAATTGTGCGGGAAATAACTTCAGTTGTGCGGGAAATTGTGCGGGATTGCACAATCTTGTGACCAACCGAATATTCAATCACCAGTGTTCTAGCCAGGCCAAAAAAATACGACACTGGGAGGAAATTCTGCATAAAAGAAAAACATAAATATTAAATGTTTTACTTTGGGGATTAAAATGTACCCAGCAATCACAAATTATTTGTGGCTGGTTTTTCTTTTCACCAAAGTTTATTTGTCCCAACAAAATCACATTTCGTATGAACTCAATCGGGTAAAACCAAAATACCACCTGTCGAAGGGACAGACCAAAGTGTCCGTATTATAGAGGTGTCCGTATTATAGAGGTAGGGATTGTATGAATTTTGGTGTATTCGGGACCAAGAGAACTGTCCGTATTAGAGAGGTGTCTGTTTTTGAGAGGTGTCCGTAAGGAGAGGTTTGACTGTAGTTCCTAATAACTGCTTTGATTTTGCCATGTATTAGTTTTTCCCGGCTTCATAGTTTTTTCAAAGTGTTGTCGCAAATACACAATATTTCCTTGAATGAAAATGTCTTTTCCTTGATCGCTTATCAGAATTCAGCGATTTTCTGCTTCCGGAAGGCTTAGCGATTTGTTTATCCTAATTGCAGTGCTAGCGTCTGCGAATTATATTATTAACATCACAAAATAATACAGTATTTAAATTCAGCAACCTACTTTATTATATCTAGTGTTTTCTAAAATTTCTGACTTTTCATGTGTATATAGAATGCCATTCTTATCCAGTTTAGTTTAGTCTCAATAGCAAAACGCGTCAAATTATCGCATCAAGGAAACTGTCGGCCACGCACAGGCGGCCCAAGCTCACTATATCAGATAACCGGTACGTGACCCATCTTTATGAGTGGTATTGTGTTACAAAGATTGGATTTATAAAGGTTTGTATGGGAACGCAACGGTTTTGCTTCAAAACTTAAAAATTCGAATCTTATGTGAATAAAATTGACTTACCCTGTTGCTGTGTTGTATTCTTTGTTGTTTGCTTGCTCCTCGGGGTGATTTAGCGCGATTTCGGCGAGTTATCGTTATTTCGGTGTTCCACTGCTAAAAGAAAGACAAGGCCGAACACCGATTTCCCGAGTGCCCGCCGATCGAAGCGAATAAATCCTCTGAAAATAACCCTGTCGACTCAATTCCTCCGCAGAATCAAAGAAGAGATGTTGAAGTTCCATGTCAGTTCACTTAACACGCAAATCTGCCCTCAAACGCCTTCGCTACGAAAGATTTATTTCGAGATTGCTTCCCCTCACAAATTCGAAATGACATGGAACTTCAACATCTCTTCTTTGATTCTGCGGAGGAATTGAGTCGACAGGGTTATTTTCAGAGGATTTATTCGCTTCGATCGGCGGGCACTCGGGAAATCGGTGTTCGGCCTTGTCTTTCTTTTAGCAGTGGAACACCGAAATAACGATAACTCGCCAAAATCGTGCTAAATCGCCCCGAGGAGCAAGCAAACAACAAAGAATACAACACAGCAACAGGGTAAGTCAATTTTATTCACATAAGATTCGAATTTTTAAGTTTTGAAGCAAAACCGTTGCGTTCCCATACAAACCTTTATAAATCCAATCTTTGTAACACAATACCGCTCATAAAGCAAGGGTCACGTACCGGTTATCTGATATAGTGAGCTTGGGCCGCCTGTGGGCCACGCAAATTTGTTCAGCATCTGGCGAATTTCTCGCTCGACCGATTGTGGTCAAGTTTTCTAAATATTTGTCAAAAGCCACTAATAAGACAAAGAAAGAGTATGAAATGTTTCTTACAAAGTAAATGGACATTAAAAAATGTGACTTTCTTTACCGTAGTTTTCCAGGAATGCTTGAAAATTCTTAGTAAAGTCTGCCGCTTTGAGTATAAATTCTGAAGGAAGACATGTCACTTGTGACAAATTTCATCGCTTTCAGCTCTCAAACCACCACTACAAAGGCATAAATATCTTCTAAAGGACTTTTTCTTTCCATTTCGAAGTCTTAAAAGGTGTGCTTTCATTCCAGTTATGCAAAATGAACGTCTACAAAATGGAAGCGTGGAGTTCACGGGCAGCCATTGATATTTGTTAGAAATCTGATAGTCTTCTCTGAGTGAACATTCGATTCGGGCCATTCGAAGCTATCCTCGAGAAACGTTGAACAACCGACAAGGTTGCGAAGCTATCCTCGACAAACGTTGAACAACCGATGAGGTTCCAAAACAAAAAAGAAATTAAGATCGGGGAATATCGGGTCAAAATCGGCAGAGTTCGTTGTGGGCTCGGATTCTATTGTTACACTCACTCACTCACTCACTCACTCAAACCGATAGCATAGTAGCTTACACCTCTTTAGGCAGTAAGCTACAAAAATCCGTACTTTTTATGTAGTGTAAATTAATTTCCATTATTGGTTCACACAATTTCTTCGAAAGTTTGCCGCAAAAACACAACCCGAGATGTATGCAAATTGCATGCAAAATGTAAGTTAATTTGACAGCATGTTTGTTTTTCTCACAAAACTAAATAGACCATAGAGCATTTTCCTGAATTAAAACGTCTTTCACTTGAATGAAAAAGCAAATCCATGATTTTCTTCTGTTGGTCCGAAGTTCCAGAGCTTTTATAGCAGAGCTCTCATTGGCTGCAGGCCCATTCGCGGAGCTCTATACCCATAGAACTTATGCCCGTCATTTTTCATGGTCATGGCTAGCGGAATGTTTCACAGGCGCAAACTCGCGCAGAAGTAGCTCGCGGGCGCATTGGTCGGTTGGTCAGTTCATCGCACAAGGCTAGCTCGCTGGTGCATATAACATCGCAAAACATGCGCGTATGATGTGACGCAACATCCACGATCTTAGCAATTTTGAAACCAAAGCGAGGATTTGTTTATTGCACAGCTACACGGCCGATGTTACGTCAGCAGTAAACACTTGTTGTGTTTAGGGAAGAAAACAGTTTGAAAATCATTTTTCCCTGCATTTTTTCGCGGTTTGTTACTCAAGACAGATTTCACATTTCTCATAACAGTGGTCAAGACCACATTTGAGGCTGCGTAACTCTGCAAGTCAAGCATTTTTGGAAGAGGATAAAGCTGAGTGCTTAATTTTAAACCTGATTTCGTCTAAGGACAATTAAAGCTATTGTAGTAGATTGCTGAAGCATTTGTTTGGAGCTAAACTCCTTTAACCCATTGATGGCCATGCTGTCCAAAACTGGCCGTGATTTTGCAATATGCATGTACTACTGTACGTATTCGAAATAGGAAGAGAGGAAGAGAAAGCTTTAAATACTCAGAAAAAGAAGCTATGAAATCTTGCTTTGAGGAACTTATACCTGTGAAGAAGCGGAGTTTTAAAAATTTTTCAAGCAGTCGAGGGACTTAATTAACGGTAAAAATAATCACATTTTCTATGGGAATTTATGTTGATATCAATTTGTGATTGACTTTTTCTTTGTGTTCTTGTTAGTTTTGGAGAAATGTTTATAAAATGTGGCTAAATGTAATTTAAGCTAAGTTAAACGCGAAAAGTAACAATAACGTAAGCTAAATAATTTGAATAAAAATACAGGACAAAGTAACAAACAGAAAAAAAATGCGTTACAATGAAAATACAGCAATAAAAACGGTAAAAGGACCCTGTGAGTCAAGCAGTGTGTTGTCATTTCGTACTCTTTGATTCTTGTTTTTGTTCGTCCGCCATGAAAAAAAAAAACATTACAGAGAGTGGCTTTAGCCCCTTTTAATTACGTTAATATTTAGCGTTGTTCAGGAATAGTAAGTTGTTTGCCAACAGGCCAAAATACACGATTAATATACGATTCCTCTAACTTTCTTTCTCTTACTGCTTTCCAAAACAAATATAATTTCCGAGTTCGGCCTTTAACCTTTCTCGGAATAACGTCGGCAATTAAACCTTTATGTAAGCAAAATACAACTAACCAAAGTAATCATGAAGGTCTCTTCTCGAAATTTCTAGAAAGTTCAAAACCGTCTAGACTCGTATATAAAAAGTTAGTATCAAACAAAAGTGAACATCCCGGAATATGTCAGGAGAAATGGTACAACGAAATCAATCTTGAGCCAGACCAAAATGTTAATTGGAAAACGGCTTACCAATTATCCTTTCAATGCACCAAGAGCTCAAAGATAATAGTTTTTAATTTCAAATTTCTACATCGACGTATATCAACCAACAGTTTTTTGCAAAAAATAGGAATCATAGATGAAGATAAATGTACTTTCTGTCAGACTAAAACGGAGAAACTGGTGCATTTATTTTGGGAATGTGAAAAAACGCAATTGTTTTGGAGTAGTATTTATACATGGTTACAGTCTTGTCAATTAGTTACAAAAGATGATGAGCCATTACATGTAGCAACCGCCTTGGGTCTGAGACCGGATACGTCTAAATACAAATTACAAATTAATTTTTGTTTTTTAATGGCGAAATATTTTATTTGGATCTGTAGACAAAAAGAATGCATACCAAAGCTAGAAGATTTCCTAAGATATTTGAAACAAATCCATCAAATGGAGAAGAACAATCCTTTCGTTTCAAAAAAATGGGATCCTCTTTTGCGTCACCTTTAATGCGCTGAAATGCACTGACCCTTGGTTCCGAAAAATAATGTCAGCTTGTTTTTTTTTACACCAACCCATCTTTTATTTTAAAAAAGATATCTGGCCCAAACTTTCGATCCAATAGCACTTCTGCACTACTTACTACTTTTCATTTCTTTTCTTTTTTTTTTTTTTTCCTTGGGTGGCCTGTGCACCAGTTGCTTTTTCTTCCTTTTTTTTAACTTAATATATATATAGTTTATTTCGATTGTACACTTTCCTTTTCTTCAATACTGCTATTAATAACACTAATAGTAACAATTGTATTCATGTATGTTTGAAAAATAAAAAAATGATTAAAAAAAAAATAAATAAAAAAAATAAAAAAAAAATAAAAAATTTTAAAAAAAAAAAAAAAGTTAAACGCGAAACAATGCTGGCCAGCAGTCTCCACTGGGTCGGTGTGCGGGGGCCTAGGTACTTGGTGTATCCTTGACCATAATGTATGGTACTTCATGTATTCCTTATTGTAATGTATAATTTAAATATATTGCAGTGTAATTTAGGGTCGGATTACAGTATCTACAACCTCAGACAATAATGTTGGAACACATTCGAAAATGTATCTCCCCCACCCTTTCTCAAAGTTGAAAACTGTTCGTATTTTGAGTTCGGGTTGAAAATCGCTGCATATTTGCAACTTTGGACAGGGGGAAGGGATACAGGATTAAAAAATGTCAAGTGTTCCAACGATTAATGACTGAGATTGTCTATAGAAGTGATAAGAGGGGAACTTTCGAGAGCACTTGTGACGCAAAGGTTGACACATCTCTTTATGCGTCAAGTTGCTTATGTGTTGAATTCTTGGTTATTTATGTTCAATTCAGTTCTAGCAATTAAAACACTGTCTTCTTCTTTTAGCTAGAATACTCTAGTGTTATATTTGTTTATTATATAACAAGAGCTAATTCGCAGGTTTCAAAACAATGTAAATTTCATACAAACAGTGGGAGAAGCACTATGGTGTTTAAAGGTCGCATCGATAGTGACATTCGCGCTCGTATCTTCTACTTGAGGCATATTCAAGGCATGTCACTTCGTAAAGTGACAGATCTTTGTAATGTTTCATTCAGTAGTGTTTTGAGAATAAGCGAAGAAAAGCGTGTGAAGAAATTTCCTCCAAAAACAACGACCACTACTTTGGCGAGAGGTCGACCGAGAAAGCTAACTACAAGACAAGAACGTCTTATTCTCAGGTGCTTGGTGAATCTTTGCAATGAAGATGGCAACTTTAGTGCCAAGCGTATCATGGAAAGGGCTGGAGTTTCTAATTCTGATGTTTCTGTTCGGACAGTGACAAGGTTTTTAAACCTAAAAGGCTATTTCTACTTGCAAGCCAGGAAAAAGAGGCTTTTAAGGAAAGATGACCTAAAGAAAAGACTCGCCTTTGTGAAACACTGCCGAAAAACCTATCGCGATAACCACTTTTGGACGGATCAGGTCTCTTTTTATTTAGATGCTACGGCGTTTGTGCACAAAACTAATCCGTTTGATCAAGCATGTGCTCCCAAGGGCAGGATATGGAGAAAGAAATCCGAGGGACTTACCGTTGGCTGCACTTCAAAGGGACGAAAAGAGGGAACAGGTGGAAGCGTCTTAAAACTGATGGTCGCTATCAGTTATGGAAAGGGTGTAATAATTTGTGAACCTTACGAGAAAATGTCTGGCTCCTACTTTGCAGATTTCATTGATAGAAACTTTAATCGTATGTTTGAAGTAGCAGATAAAGGACCTCGGCGCATTTTTATTCAAGACAGGGATCCATCCCAAAATTCGGCAGCGGCTAAAAGAGCTATCAATCGCGCTCAAGCTGAATTGTTAAAATTGCCCGCGCGCAAGAAGTCCAGATTTAGCGCCGATAGAAAATCTCTTTCATTTTGCAAACGACTTGCTAAGAGATCAAGCTAAATTATACCATATAACCAAGGAGTCCTTCAAAGAGTTTGAAAATAGAGTAATTGAGACAATAACGGGCATTCCCGTTGAGAAAATAAACAGTTTAATTGTATCAATGAATAAGCGACTACATGATATAATTTTAAGTAAGGGAAATCGCCTTAAGTATTGATTGTATCCTATTTCACGCTAAGAGTATATCCATATTAAATAAAGTATGTATGTATGCGTAATACACGAAATGTAACGAATAATTACAATCTGCTTTCAATTAAGAATTCAAAGTAGTTGGTCATGTAAGCAGCTGTCGAGAAACTAAATGGACTCATCCTGAGTGCAACGTAATGGCAAATTTAAGACAATAGTTAGCGAAAAAGGACCTTTTTGTAAAAAAAGGGAACGAACGAAAATAAAAACTACCCAACCTAACGATGAATGAACTATTTGGCGTGTTAATTTCAGCGCATCGCGACTCCGAAATGGCAGACGATAAAACTGGTCATGTTGCCATGGTACCGGCGGTTAACCGTCGAACGGTTAACCATTTTAGACTGGTCGTTTTCAGAGGGAATCGAGGAATATATTGCTCTATTTTCTACGCTAGTGACGGTTTATAACATATATTTGCCTTTCATCGGGATTTTTGATAATACTAAGCCACACAAATGTGGAAAATTCACTTTTCGAAATGGTTAACCGACAATTTAAAAGTAAAAGCAGACCATTAACTAACTTCTTATTTATATTATCACGGTTAACCATATACAATTCTTAGCTGTGGGGCACTTTTAGCATAAATTATTCCATAACCATTATATTCAGTTTCAGTAATTCAACAGCAAGTTCATCTTGAAGTAATTTCGATAATGATCCCTTTTGTGAGTTTTCAATTGTCTTTCAAAGTAACGGTTAATCGTGGCGGTAATTCGTTGAATCCAACTCCACTATCGTGTATGTCACGCAAGGATTATGCCGGGCAATACCTGTTTCAGTTAAATTAATAGCCATTTGGTGATATGGCATTTTTGCGTGGAGTGTTAAGCGATGCTTTTAATTGTTGTTAGCCAAAGGAGCAATAATCAGTTCGGCGAAACAACACGGGCAAGGTTGAACTTCTTTTTGGTCAGACGCAGCGATTTGAGAGTGAAATCGGAAAATACGCCAGCGACATCGCATCATGGCTGATTCGATCGAATCGATTGATCCACCACGGACATATACAATCTCGTCTTTCCCAGTACAGAAAATGGGAGCATCGTGAGTAGACTCAATGTCTTTAGAATAGTACGATTTTGGAGCGGGCAGATGAACTGTTTGACCTTCAAGTAGCAGTAGTAGGTCATGCCATGGAATGATCTTTTCAGACCAACGAAAGTCATTTAAAAAGAGAACTTCACACGATTGTGCCCCTACCCATGCGAAACTTGTTGTCGCCGGGTTAGTGAAAGTATTGTATATGGCGTTGAGCGGGTTAAGAAGAAATGTTTTGCCACAATTACAAGGGCCTATAAGAAGGATATTCTTTTTTTTACCACGCCCTTTTATTAGGAGGGATCGCATGGCTTCCGAGAATTCGCTTTCTGTGATATTATTTCGCTGTAATATATCTCATCCCATAGATAGCCATTGCTTGTCGCATCCTTGAATGCATTCTTCATCCAATCGCCCGGAGAGTATTTCCATCCGTGTCTTTTTACTCCTTTGAAGTTTGCTGGGCGCTTCTTCGATATCCCAACCAATGGTTATAGCCTCATCCACTGCCTTGTATCCCCGATTAGCTATGAACTCTGCTAAGTCTGTTTTTCCTTCTTTTTTCTGGGCATTCGCAAGTGCTAAAAGTTCAGTTCTCGTTTTAATCCCTTTATCAATTACAATTTGAGAAACATCAAAGACTGATAAACAAGGCTTTCTTTTGCGCTTAGAATTTTTCGCGCTCTTTTTCTTTGCTCTTCCCATCCGCACCTCGCTAGCCTCTTGCGTTCTCGGCGGTGAATTCTGCAGATCAGGATGATCTTGAGATTGTAGGTACTGCTTGTCTTCTTTTGTAGCATATTTCCATGCAGAATAATAATTAGCATGCACACTTGAAAAATTCAATTTCACTCCATGCTTCGTGTCCGCATAATTCCGAACTTTTAACCACCTTTGATTGCGATCCAGTTTTATAGCCATATGGTAATGTATACCACCGTTCTCGTGACTTTCTTCACTACACACCCATTGTACGACTTGGCTTTGTGATTGCGGATCCGCATTTTGAAACGAATCGAGGACTATTACGGCAAACGAATCGCGCGATGGAACAATCTCCGTGTCTGCTTGGCTATACGTAATCAGATAAACACTTCGTATTTCCCTACTGTTCAAATCACGCTTACTTCCCGTTTCGTTATCCGCTGTGGTGTCATTTATATCCATTTAGCGTACTGATTGTACGGTGTTAGGACGATTTCTAACTATCTCAAAGACGCAAGAACTTTTTATTCTAACATGAAACAAACTCTATGATTGAAGACGCTAAAACTGATAAGCAATTCAACAATTTACCAAAGAGTTATGTAAACAAAGTGTCCCGTGCTTTTAATTAGTCAAACAAACAACTAAGAATTCGCTACTAAAGTTGCATGAGTTATTAGCCATGTCGCCTTTTATTCTTCCCGGAAGTAACCTTATAACAGGCCGTAAACATGCTCTCAAAATCGAACGTCTGCAGATAAATTTTAAGTCTCGTGACACAGCTGACGTTACTTTCTTTAAATTGTCACTTATAGACAACCTCAGACAATAATGTTGGAACACATTCGAAAATGTATCTCCCCCACCCTTTCTCAAAGTTGAAAACTGTTCGTATTTTCATCCTCGGAGACCCAGGGGCAATCAGTTGGGGCGCGACGAAAATCGGCATAAGTTTTCAAGAACGGCGAAGAGAGCCCCTGGGAACTGATACTCACACGAGTATTTCGAAAAGGCCGCGCAAATGCAGGCTCCTGATTGGGCAGAAAAAAACCTTTGTATTATTCTGCCCAATCGGCGAGCAGCAGGGCTAGAGTCGCTTTCGTGTCTTCTTACACGGCGCTTGCTGTTGATGTTGTTGTTCGGTCGCCATACTTGTCTGGTTCGTACACCAAAGTTCTGCATGCGAGGAAAATTTTCATTTTAAGTTTCGTCAGAGATCAAAAACGTTCGAGAAATCATTCCGGATGTCAGCAGCAAAAGACTTTAACAACATCCAACGGGAAAATTATCTTTTGGACCAATCAAAGGTATGGTAAATACTTGCTTGTTTATGGGCGAGTTGATAAGTTTTCGATTTTAAATTTTCTGAGCTTTTTGGTAGGCAGAATTTTCCCCTTACATCGTTTGTGGCAACTGAAAATTTCCCACACTGTGTGTATTATTTTGGTGCACGGGCCAGATAAGTATGCCGACCGGCCGCATCGTACGGTCCTTTACGCTTACTTTTACCATCGAATAATGTTATCAACATTTCGCTTTTTGGTCGCGACCCGGCAAGTTACTTATGTAGGAATAAGATTGATGAAGTTGTCTTTGTATGTAAACAAAAAAATATTGACTGATGCTAGTGCGTTTTCCTTGTTAAGCCCTATTTTGTCTTCCCGTGCGACATGTTGCACGGAGTTCAATTTGTTGAACTACGTGGGACAAGTTGCGGGGACAAAATGCCCCCAAAATTGGTGTTGCACAATTATGATAGTATCAGTTCACGCGAGGGGATGTGTAGCTGCAACTTACATGTCCCTGAGACATATCCCTGCAACATTTTCATGTGTGTGCAAACGCTATGATTTTGTCCCTGCTACATGTCCCTCAGTGTATACTACATTAATAGACAAATTCGGCTAACGCATTGTTGTACCCAATTCAAACCTTTTGGGATTAGAACTCTTTGTTTGTCATATTTCCAAATGAATGAAGCATTGACATGGAAATGATATGGAAATATTGTGAACAAAGAATCTTATTCCCAGGAGGTTTGAATTGGGTACAACAATGCGTTAGCCGAATTTGTCTATTGTTGTCGCTGCCACAAGCCCCTGCTACATGACCCCTCGTGTCTGCCCACCTTAATTATTTTATTAGGGGACTAAGGCGAGAAGGAATACGACGAGGGGAATATATAATCCTTTGTTCTGCTATGGTTATCAGCTACTGTTTTCAGCCCTGCACTCCCCTGTAACAATCAAAAGCCACCAACAGCTTTTCAAACACTTTAATGAACGAGGTTATGGAATATATTTTCCTGAAAGAACAAAGAAAACAAAGCTGGGTGGAAAATAAGCAAGTATAGGGTGCATCATCATAAATTGGATAATCTGAAGTAGAAGTATTATTAAGTTTTATAATTTTATAATCCGAAATACATCTAGTTTGCAAACAGTGATCAATGAAAGTATAACGGTAATTTGTTTTATGATTATGATATATCAAGAGTGGTTATGTAGGATTTTTCTGTCAGAAAAATCAGTAATATTAATTTCATAAATTATGTAGTAAATGTACACAGCTCCAATGCAAAATCTTTGTATTTTAATTTACAAAAGTCCAGTGGGAAGTAAGTTTTCTATGCATTTCCAAACTGGGCAGCAGGCATATGTATTGTTGCATTTCAACTTGACCAGTAGGCTAGGGTATGTAATCACGTTGCTCGCCAAACTGTCCAAGGTAAAATATATATTTTATTCTGTTGTGGTTCATCTACGATTATGTTACATCAGTGATAGGTATTTACAATGGCAAGCCATATTTGGGTGAGCCAATTGTAGAACCCATACAGATTGGACATAGACACTATGTTATCTTTAGTTTATCGGTGCTGATTATTTGAGACTTGCACAAACTCAAACCGGTTAAACTGATTAAGTTTGCATGAGATAGGTCTAAAAGTAGTAGATCAACACCATGTTTGCCCATACTCAAAAACAAAAACCTCAGACCAGTCTCAACTCTATATGTCTTTGCATTGTTCCACAGTTGTTAGTTCAGCTCCCAGAATGAGTCAGACTGGTCTGAGATAATTTGTTAGACCCGCTTCATGTAAACAGAAGCATTGGTATGAAGCCATTGTACTGGACTCAGATAACCAGGGCCTTACTTATGAAATCACAAGACCAATGAAGCTTTTAGGGGGTGTTCTTACACTGACATGTTTCATTCTGGAACAAGATGAAAAAAATATTTGTGAATTTTATCAATGAAAATACTTACTAGTGGACAACAGTGTGAACTTCATCACAGGCAACAGCAACTACATTTTGCCTGTAGTGTTGCTTTGAAAACATGCCCCTGAACCTTTCATCCCCAGTGAATGCTTCTGGGCTGCCATATAAAAAGTGTGCATTTGACTTCCCTCGATTATTTCTTCGTCTTGTTTGTCGCTTTCTCCAATAAAGGCAGCTTTGAAGCATTCCTCAAGTAACTAACCTGATCTTTAACGATTGAACTTAGATGGGAAACAACAATCACCACTGGAAATGATGGTACATCGAGGCCCTGTGTTATCAAAACTTTAAAAACGCTTGGCAAAATCTGAAAAGTCAAACTTTTACCAAATCCAGTAGGTTGCGCCGCAAACACATCCTTCCCACACACAACATTATCTACAACTAATTTCTGCTTGGGCTTCAGATCTTAAATGCCTGGAAAAAACTGCAAACTTTTGGCAATTGCTTCTCTAATTTGGCTTACATCAACCATGATATGATCAGATACCTGTTGAATCGTACAGCCCAAATTACAGCCTACACTTTGCACACAAAAGTAAGCGTAAAGGACCGTACGATGCACCGGTCGCCAGTCGACATACTTGTCTGGCCCGTGCACCAAAATAATGCACCAGTCATTGTAAATCCCCCCCACAACCCGGGCCTGAGCAGGGTAACGCGGGGACTTTCACTTCATATTCACTCCAGTTTGGTCCCATGGTAGGCAGGGAGTACGGTAGAAATCATGATCTTCGCCTCCCAGACTGGGCAATTCACCATTCTGTTGTCAGCAGTTTAATTTTCGCGCAGCATAGTAATTTTGCTTACATTATCTTTGTTCTTGATTCGATAGTACAAGCGAAACAGAGACGAGCAAATTTAATAATACATAAAAATGATTTGTAGTGTCTTTACATGGAAGCATCATGAAGAAGGCTGTGATCTCAGTAGAAAATAAATGGTGACTTGACATTGTACATTATTTTTGTTCATTCAAAGTTTTAATGTGATCTATATTTTTCCCAGATGCTTCCGAGGGCAGGGTCATTGGATCAAAAGCGTTTTCCCAGGGGCTGGGCATTTTCTTACTTTAAATTAATAAATTCCAAGTTCCCACTCAGGCCCGGGTTAGGGGGGAGGGGGAAATTTACGTATATTGACTGGTGCATAATGCATGCAGTATGGGAAATTTTCAGTTGCCACGAACGATGTAAGGAGAAAATACCAAAAAGCTCAGAAAATTTAACATCGAAAACTTATCAACTCGCCCATAAACTAGTACTTACGATACCTTTGATCGGTCCAAAATTAACTTAATTAACTTAACTTGCTGGGTCGCGACCAAAAAGCGAAAAGTTGATAACATTTGATGGTATTGTACCTCGATTTGACAGAAGTGTCAGGAATGACACAGTTCACCAACCATAATGTTCCTAATTATACATGATTATTCCAGAAAGAAAAAACCTATCAACACCTAATACAACACCTTAGGGAATTTTTCATTTTAGTTTTTCAGCATATTTAATAATATGTAACTTTCTGTAATATTCACAAACATGCCCTGATGAGAACCCTTAGAGGTTGAAAGTTCTTGGCACAATCTGTAACTTTTTCAAGCTCCAAACTGTTGTGAAAAATAAAATCTAGAACAAAATAAGTATGACGCCTCGTTTTACGCTAGAACCTGAATATTTTCACGCCGGTTTCCCTTGGAAAAATTGACCGTAAAGGACCGTACGATACATCGGCGGCCGGTCGGCACACTTGTCTGGCTCGTGCACCAAAATAATACACACAGTGTGGGAAATTTTCAGTTGCCACAAACGATGTAAGGGGAAAATTCTGCCTACCAAAAAGCTCAGAAAATTTAAAATCGAAAACTTATCAACTCGCCCATAAACAAGCAAGTATTTACGATACCTTTGATCGGTCCAAAAGATAATTTTCCCGTTGGATGTTGTAAAGTCTTTTGCTGCTGACATCCGGAATGATTTCTCGAACGTTTTTGATCTCTGACGAAACTTAAAATGAAAATTTTCCTCGCATGCAGAACTTTGGTGTACGAACCAGACAAGTATGGCGACCGAACAACAACATCAACAGCAAGCGCCGTGTAAGAAGACACGAAAGCGACTCTAGCCCTGCTGCTTGCCGATTGGGCAGAATAATACAAAGGTTTTTTTCTGCCCAATCAGGAGCCTGCATTTGCGCGGCCTTTTTGAAACACTCGTGTGAGTATCAGTTCCCAGGGGCTCTCTTCGCCGTTCTTGAAAACTTATGCCGATTTTCGTCGCACCCCAACTGATTGCCCCTGGGTCTCCGAGGATGGTATTTTGAGTTCGGGTTGAAAATCGCTGCATATTTGCAACTTTGGACAGGGGGAAGGGATACAGGATTAAAAAATGTCAGGTGTTCCAACGATTAATGACTGAGATTGTAGGTTTGAAGCACTGATTTTAGGGTTAAGCACTGATTCCAGTATTTCCAGGGTATCTAAAGGGTTAGTTCTTATATATGGTCTGAGCTAGCAGCATATTATCTTATATTCCTTAAAAATTACAGTTTCCGGCAGCTATTCCTCGATGGTGTAGTGGATGTGCATGGAGCAGACCATACGGCCCGGGTTCGATTCCCTATCCTACTGCTGTTTTATCTTTTATTTCTACAGAAACAAGAGAACATAACGGAGAGAGAGCGAATCACCCATGCATACCCTATTCCAATGAAAATGTGTCTCAAGTTATTTTTAGATCACCGCCCACGTTCAGAAATCCCAAGAGGGTTGGGTAATAGCCAATCACATAACGAGAATATTTTGCCCCACGCAAGAGCAAACGTGTCTTTCGCGAAAAAAAATGGCGAATGATGTGGATAGTCGTGTAAGGATACGTTTTGTCGATGAACTCGAGTTTGAGGAAGTTTCTGCTCCAGTGATGTCAGGGAGACGTCGAAAGAAGGAGAATCGCCCTTCCTGGCATGTTCCAGAGCAAAACTGTGACGAGTCTTTTGCCGTCTAAGATGTACAGTCAACGGTGAACTCAGAATCCTTCAAAATCGCTCAAAATATCACTTTTACGGCAAAAGGACGACAACACACAACAAATAAGGTAATTTAACATTTATTTAGCGTTGATCAGTACATACATTTGGCGATACGTCGCTAGGCGTCGCTATAATATGAAATTTAGGTAAATCCCATACATTTCCTTAAAAATTACAAACGGTCATTATGTTACACAAACAGATTGTATGGGCTCCCTGTGGTTTTTCTTCAAGAAAGCTGCTGATGTAGATGTGAGCTTGCGTGACAAACTTGAGGGATTTGTGGTAAGATCTAAAAGGCAGTAGACTATAAGGATGTCCCCTGTACATGTTTTCTTTCTCGGGTGAATAAAACAGACATGAGAACTGGTAAGGCACTTGCTCGACTATCTCTGAGAGAAAAGAGTGATGGATAAATTTATTTATCATCTTTGACTTAGGGTGGAGACAATCAAACTGTGAACAGTAAGGGCTTTTTCAGGAGTTTTTTTGACAGACTAGATTTTGATTGTTTTCTGGGACATTGCTGATTGGATGACTTAAAAGGGGGGGGGGGGGGAAATCCCCAATTGTCACAAATTGAGAATACACACTGCCACCTATAAGCCTTAGGGACTGTTTACATGATACTGACTTGACTTTTCATTTTGGTATGAGAACCTTAACCCAATAAAGCTGCCAGGACAACCTACTGGTATGAAAATTTTGTGTTGGTATCATTCAAACAAAAATAGTGCCACAAGCGGGAACCAAGATAAACTTTTACCAGTATTAAAGACATACCAGTAGCATGTAAACACTCCTTACTTACAATGGGTTATTCCATAAAAAATCCACACACCCCTGACAGATGACAGAAACACATCCAGAACATACTCTGAAGCATGTACACCTGTTTTAGTTGTGAGAATATACTGTACATAGACAATATGCACAAATTCAACCTTTTTTACAAATATTTGAGAGTTCTGTTTAAAATTTACCATTTCAATATCAAATAAAAACACCATACTGTATGTCTAACTATCAAATGACTGTTTATTAGCCCACAGAACTAGGAGTGGTACTCTCATGCACGTATACTGTAACAGTAATGGGGCGCTGGTTGTACTGCTATTTCCCATTATAAATACATTGTGCACATTCAATATTTGGTCTCCATGGTACAATTGGTTATATTGCTGATAAGGTTACAGGCAAATATCTGTTGACGTCATTGTTTACATTTTGTTTCATTAGCATACAAAATTACCTGTTCCAATGAGATGGGTGAGAAGAGAAAGCTATTTTCTCTGCTACCAGTTAGAAGCTTTTAACCCTTTAAACTCCAATAGTGATCAGCAATGAATTTCTCCTTGTGATATCAATAATACTTTATGATCAAGCAAACTGCCTTGATATTTAAACAGCTTCTATAGCAAATGTCTGGAGACCAGTAATGAGAATGTGTCTGCAGTGTTGAAATTGGGGCTAAAGGGTTAATAGCTTCTCACTTTCAAAGGTGTATAAACTGTAAAGTGACGAAAGATTAAAAATGATGCTACCGCTCATTTGGACAACTTTGGAATATCTATACCACAATATTGCCATAGAAAAATTTTAGGGTATTTATGACATCATAGCCATTACCATGACAACAAGAAAGCTCTGCAATAAAAGCCTCTAAAACTAGAATTTTTGAAAGTAACCCGGAAAAGTACACATGCACACACTGTAGTGAAAATCAAAGGGCAGTTTTCTGATAAGAAAACCATTCCATTTAATATTTTTTCCTCGAACAGTTGAATCAGAAATGAAATATTGCTTGTTTAAAAAAAAGAAAATTTTGAGATCAAGAATAACAATTCAAAGTTGGGTTTACTTTGTATCACACTATGGACATTGATTCATTACACTATTCTTCAAAAGTAAAATATCACTCAAATTTAAATGTTAGCCATGTTAGGCTGCATACTCTAAAAACTGTTAAAATATTTTTGCACAGTTTTTTTTTAACCAGTTCAGTATACTGGCAATGTCCCCTGACATCCCAATCAGGTTTCCACTTTCTGAGTGCTTGTGGGTGTCCACAATAACATTCTCCATGTGGAAAACTGAAAACGGCAACTGTGCGATCATCCACAACAAGCACACCTGCTTGGAGGTCACTGACTGCACTCTGTGTGAAAAGTCCCACAAGGTTGTCTAGATCTTGATTTGGGCAAAGGCACTGCTGCTCATCATATGATTGCCGCAAGTTCCAGCTCGTCATCAAAATTTTCGAAGGCATCCTCCACATCCAGGTTTACAGCCTGTCCTTCAAACACACTATCGTGCAATGTATTGCCATCCAAATGGAATTTGCAATCGCAGCTTTTCACTGGGACAAAAAAAAGGGTAAATACTAAAAGAAGGAATGACCTACAACCACCTTCAACCACCTACAACCATCTACAACCATCTACAACCACCTACAACCACCACCTAAAACCATCTACAACCACCCACAACCACCTAAAACTACCTAAACCACCTACAACCACCTTTAACCATCTACAACCACTTACAACCACCTACAAGGAATGACCTAAAAGCATCTATAACCACCTAAAACCATCTGCAACCACCTAAAACTTCAGAAATATAAAAAATCCACGCAGAATACTGTTTTCATCATTTCAGTGTCAATTTGATCGATTTAAGGTAGCCTGCGTGCTCACCGGAAATGTTGCGTGACTCTTTCCACGGGTGTCCCATTTCATGGAAAGAGCGTCTATCGTACTTGGTTCTTTTTTGCACTTTCATAATCATGCACAGGCAAGGCCGGGTCTATGAATGGAATTCTTACTGCAATATTCGCTGAGATACAGTTATTCATTTCTTAGCGGCCACCTATTAAGCGGCCACCCCCTGTTAAGTGGCCACCCCCTGTTAAGCGGCCAGTTATCTAAGTCCCGAATTTATTGTCAGTATAATACTGTAAATAAAACCCCTATTAAGCGACCGCGGCCACCTTTTGGCGGTCCTGCATGAGGACCACCAGGATCACCTGCATATCACAGCCATGCTCCGTCACACGTGACCAGTATTTTTAAAAATTGAATGGAGTTTTCAAAAGTACGCGTCGGTTTTGAAAATTCATTCCGAGATTCGAAATTCCCGTGAGAACTTTACCGCATTTTTGGAAACAAAGGGCAACAAAATGTCATTTTGTTTGAAATGTTACATATCCGAACAATATTAGTTTTTTTTATGCGTGCAGCGAAGTTATTTTCCGTTAATTCGTGACTTTCAAAGTGTTTTCCACAGAGATCTGCAAGGTTTCATTCAAATCTCGGACGTTACAAAGAAATATTCAAATGTTCATTTCATTCTCAAAATTACTGGTCACGCGTGACGGAGCATGGCTGTAGCTGACATCGTTTTGAATAACCTGATGACAGATGAGAGTCCGAAATAGAAGGTGACGAATCTTTGCGTGATTTTGTTGTCAAGTATTGTCACTAAAATACCTGAATCCCTTTTCTAGATGCTCTTGCAATTGCCAAGTATTAAGTTTGTTTCCATGAACGAAACACCCGTGGAAAGAGAAAGCAACATTTCCGGTGAGCATCGCAGGCTAGCTACCTGACATTGAAATGATAAAAACAGTATTCTGCGTGGATTTTTTATATTTCTGAAGATGGTTGTAGGTGGTTGTAGATGGTTTTAGGTGGTTGTAGATGGTTTTAGGTCATTCCTTTTTGGTGGTTGTAGGTGGTTGTAGATGGTTGTAGGTGGTTGTAGATGGTTGTAGGTGGTTGTAGGTCATTCCTTCTTTTAGTATTTACGCAAAAAAAAGTGGAGGCTAGCAGTGAATCAAATTCGTGTTTCTTAAATTGGAGTGCTAGAAAAATACATATCAGAGTACAGGCGTTACTCCCATCTCTACCACTAAACTCTGATTGGCATAGTGAACAAGGCAGTGTGCACTGGGGAAACAGGCAGTCCATAACAGTTTGCTTTTTTCTGAACATCCACAGAATGGCAGGTGATGGGTAGAGAGGTGCTGTGCTTTCGGGAGGCAATACAACAGCCACACAACAACTTCATCTCGGTAACCCTTGCCAGAATCTGTGGCACGAGATACCTCAGTTCTGGCTTTCACTTGTGCAAGGCCACTTCCATAGTTAATGGCAGAAAGATGCCCTCCTGCACCAAACTTTAGAAGGCTGTACAGGGACTCAATTGCACTGCCATTGATTCATAGTGATGTTACAAAGTACGGAGCTAGGAGGTTTACAAAGAACCACTCGCAGAAGCTCAGGAATGAGCTCATCATAACGCGGAGAAGGTCCCATGTCTATAAATGTAATGCAAAACATATCTATGTAAATGATATGTCAATCTGTTTCCTGAGTACTATATTTGTGGAGTATGGAACATAATTTTGGGACTTTGGTTTTAAACAGTTTGCCTGCATATATAATTGATATAAGGCGTAAACATGGAGGGGGTTGGGGGAGGGAGAGAGAGGGGGAGAAGGAAAGGAATGCCCGTCTTCAATGCAGGCATATTTTCCCTCTCTCCCCAGTCCCCCTCCCTGATGCCTGCTGCACAGGCTATAAAGATTGGCATTTGATTATTATAATTTATGCAAATCATTACCTGCCATACAAAGAAGTACCGCTGCCTTGACTTTGGACTGTTGTCAGGGTACACTAGAAGGAAATAATGACATGTATTCATTAAACTGATATTAAATTGATAAATTTTTATTTCTAAGAATTAATATAATATTGCTGGCTGCAAGACTACTTCAGTGAGTTAGTATGAAGCATGTCTATTGATCATGTCTGGCACAAAGACAATGGATTTTATTTACATGTACAAGGGTGCATGGGTGCACATGTATGCATCACTCATTCAGGGCACTGATCATATACTTTTGCTGCAAAGATAGTTCATTTCAATTAACGCATGTCACTTAGGTGGGTGTGGGTTAGGGGGAGGACTGGTGAAAGGGAAGGGAGGGGGCTGAGAAATTAAGGTTGAAGGGCAGCTGATGACAAAAAGAGGGGGTGCTTAAAGAATATATGGAGCATTAAATTTATGATAATCAAGTTAATTTTAATTGCAATAAAAAGGAAGGAAATAATCAACATACCAGTATTACAGTATATGACACAATTTTTCACGAAGAACTTCCCTGCTTGGACCGTTTCAATTTGTATCTTCAACAAACCAACTTTGGCTTTTGGTCAGCTCTGTTTGGAAGGTAACCCCTCCAACGATTCCGTTGAATTTCTTTTCTCGTGAGATTTACGGGCAACCGACCGATCCATGTTAAAAACTCATTTCGCATTCATCCCACTTCGATGGACATCTTTCTCGTCAGTCACTCATGCGAAACATCCACAAAAACATCCGCATAATGCGCGTGGTCATACTATCCGCGGAGGACTGGTACATTCTAAAAATAACTCGAGACACATTTTCATTGGAATAGGGTATGTATGGGGATTCACTCTCTTAGCTTTATATTCTCTTGACTGAAAAAAAAACTTTAAATACAAAAAAAAATAGCTTGGATTAAAAAAAAAACAGAATGTTTGAAAAGCTAACTGGTCACACTCTGCACAACAATTTTACTAGTTAAAGAAAAATAACCTAGTTAGAAAAAAAAAATAAACTGGTTCAAAAAATAGACTAGTTAAAATTTAAAATTAACTGAAGACAAAAATTAACTGTAACAAACAAAACAAGTCTAGGATTTCATAGTTCTAACTTCACTTGCTTCCCCTTGCACAAAGATGTCAGTGTATTTTTTGCAATTTTGATTACCAAATCAGTTTCTCAGGCAATTTTTGACATACAGGTGTGTTTTATTCGGATATTAACCATACTAGTTATTCTAGACTGAGAAAAAGTTGTTTTTGTGAGCTTTTGTGCAGTCTAAATGTACTGTGCAGACTGTGTCGCATAATACTGTTTTTGTCCCTGACATAATTTATTAAACTGAACAAGGAAAGAAAAGCGTTCAAAAATATCTACAGGTTTCTAAGAAAAAGGGCATGATGTCTGGAAAAACGACAACTAATTAAAAAAGCTACGCAAAAAATACCGTAGAAAGTCTGACAGAAGTAAAACTGAGACTACATGTAGTGCCCAGGATGGCACAGAAAATGCCTTGTTTTTATATCTGCTCGAGCGAGGGATTTCTCGATTGTTTTGGAAGGAAAATAGCCTTGAAATCTTGGTAATCAATAGAAATACCTGATTTAATTAAAATTTTAAGCAAATCTTTCGGAACTGTGCAGGATTTTGCAGATGTTTAGGAATTGTGCGGGTTTGACTGAATTGTGTGGTCCCACACTCGTGCACCCTGTCAGAACCCCTGTAATAACATGAAGCCAGTATGAGCATTACTATCCTCCCTGGATGGGATGCTAGTCCATTGCAATTTTACCAGTAGCTAATCTACACACCTGGGTGGAGAGAGAGAACATTTCTTATCTAAGTTAACAACATGATAGCAGCTGGATGAGGTGCTTATAACCAGTACACTGCTGGAGTTGACTGGGTGATTTTTGAAGCTATTTTAGTGAACTGCACTGCTTTTAGCCAATCAGAAGTAGGTAAGTAATTTTTTCATGTTTGTGTTGTGGTTCTATCATCCCTAACCTGAATTGACGCCATCTTTTCCCGAACTTGGCAACTTGAAATCGAACTTCGCAATTTGAAATCGAAGTTACGAATCCAACTTGGCAATTTCGATTCAAAGTTGGCAATTTGATTGGCCATTCAAACAATGAAGTCGCGAACAATGGAATGTAGTTCCCAAGTTCCCAACAAACTTGCAAGCTGACATGGCCAAAGTAAGCTGAAATCCACTGTAAACGGGTTTAAAAAAAATTCAAACCAAAGACAAATTTGAAATACAGCATATATTATGTAATAATTTAACACCTAAATATGAGTGCATCATTTTTACCACATTTCAGTTTGCAGAAAGGAAAAAAGTTCTTAATCTGTGCAAGCATAAACACAACGATGGCATGAGAACTTTAAGATTTTCAGTGGTTACTTTTATTTTGCTAGAAAACTTAATGATCTCTTTTTTTAACTAAGAGATGTATACTGGTATTGCAGACTTGCCTTCAATCCTGGGAGTTGTCATGTCTTGTCAGCAGAAATTAACCGTACAAAATCTTTGAGGTAGAAGAGACGTCCATGAGAAGAAGACACCTAGAACTGTGATTTTAGAAAAGAAGCAACCTTTAGGTTATGGGAAGTCTTAGATATAATGCTCCAATTCCATGCTGAGTTGCGCTTTCCAACTATCATTGGCAGGAGTATTGTATTTAAGTGGTGGGGTGGGGAGGGAGTACATTACAGTTTATATGGAGGGTTGCTGGTAGAGATGTGTGTAGAATAGCATGCATAATTAGGTATTAGTCACATGACTCTAGGGAATCGTATAAATTAGTTGCCATGTGCTTTGACTCGCAATCGCACTCGCACCGTCACTTGTAGTAGGCCATTCTGAAATTAAAGCTTCTTATCTCAAGTTCTTCGAGATCTTCAATGTGAAACCCTGAATTGACCCTGATTGAGACAAAAAAATTCCCACCAGTGTTTTGGACAAGTACAAGCTGAATCGCATTCCCTTTCTAAGACAAGAAGGCCACATCCATACCTTGTCCAGTGACACACCCCTGTTAACCTCTCCCCCTCCCCCTCCTACTGGTTCTTTTTGCTTTACATTCTCAATTAACAATTGTGCGAATGCTTCCACATCAATATTTTTACACATATACTTGAGTTCAAACATTTTGTATATTAAATAAATAAAAACACTATTAATGCACCTTGCCGCTAAAAATACACCATTCACATTCAATTCAGCGAGCTGCCTAAAAAACACCACCTCGGATATGCATAACATATAAGTATAATTTAGAAACTTTCAACTGGAAAGCCGCCAAGTGGCTAAGACATATATCCTTCGCATAAAAAAAAGAATTTTAAGGAGACGGGCAAACTGCCAAGCCAATAAAATAAACTTATAACCTCCACGTGCGATCAATGAACTTAACAGAAGACAGGCCGAGTCACTAATATCAATTCATGTAATATGCATTGTTTGTACCACAAATATTAATATCAACTAGCAGTAATCGGAGATTATGGAGGCACGTTCGAAGGAACTTCCGGTGGAAATGAGCCCCTGAAAAAAGCAATAGGGGCGGCCATTTGGAAGACCGTCTACCAAAAAATCTCAAATTTTACTGCATGTAAACCACAGGACAACTAACACGAACCAAATTAGAATTGCGTTCTTCGAACGCGATAACCGTGGACCGTGGAACTTGTTTTGCCTCTTAAATTTTGCTAGTGTACTTTTACGTTCAGTCATGTTGTTACTATAATATATTATTAAATTTCAGGTCGACCTGAGAAACTCCCAGATGTTTGCTATTCATGGTGGGTGCTTTGTAAGACTTGAGTGTTTAAAGAACGAGTAAGGTATATTACAGAGTGGCTCGGCGGCTCGCCAGTTGGCTTGAGGGTTTACGCCGGTTTCACTACTTGTCTAGTCGAGCTGCTGAGCCACTTCAGTGATAGTCCTAGAAACCGTGTTGCTCCTGTACGAATAGCTACGTTATGTACCAGTCAATTCCAAGACCGCCCATCCCCCCCCGGGCATACCCCGGGCATTTGACGAGAGGTTAGCTCCGCATGGTGGGGCATTTGACGTGAAACGAGGCCCGACGGGGCGGGCATTTGACTTCAACAAAAACATTGGTCAGCCGTCGCAAGGTAAAAGCTTTCATAATCCATTCTTTCCGGTTCCTTGTGTCTGTTGACACGTTGTTAATTGTGCATTGTTTTTTTCAAATATTTATTTGGAAATCAGATCAACGGACAAAAAAGGAAAGTGACTAAGCAAGATCTTTGTTTACATTTAGTATTTCGAAACATATGTTCAGAAGTTGCAATATCGTTCTATTTTTTGCGCTGAAACTAAATCTAGCTATATATAAACAACAGACAACAGCACAAGCAAAGATTGCAAGAAATTTAAAGTGAACATGAAAGATAATATACGATTTATATGTTGGTCCAATTCAAAACCACAACTGAAATAGCGGCATGCATCTTACAGCGTACGTGATTTCACCTCGAAAACAATCTGAACAGCACCAGTTTATAGATTGGTCTTGGCAAGTCTACAAAATATTCAATGTTAAAGAAAACCATCCAGATCGGCTAAAAATTGTTTTGACTTTGCAAATAGCATTTAAGAACAACTTCAGACTTTACATACAGGCTCAAATGTAATTGACAACTTCGCAACGTAGTATCAAATTTCCCAACGAACTTGGCAACTGGCGCGGCCAAAGTAAGCTGAAATCCACTGTAACTAGTTACTTTAATCCCTCCTTGGCCGGACGGTGGGGCATTTGACGCTCTGTGAAGCCCTGCACGGTGGGGCATTTGACCGTATAAACTGCCCACATAGTGGGGCATTTGACAAATTTTTTTTAAAAAAGTCAAATGCCCGGGGGTTTGCCCGGGGGGGGGATGGGCGGTTTTGGAATTGACTGGTACATTACTAGGGAACTTAAGCAACCACGACGGCGACGGCAGCGAGAACGGCACAAAACAATAGGTTTAATGAGCTAAAACAATGCCTCTGCACATGTTGCACGTGCGTTTTACATTTTGGTACATTTCTTTGCCGTTCCCTGCAAAACAACAACGTCAAATGATCAAATTATAGGTTTTGTGGAGAACGTGAATACACGCGACGGTTAATTTTCGTTTCTCCATTTGAACTGGTAAGCCATTCCTTCAAATTTAGCTCCTGGACAATCCAGACACCTTAGACAAACTAAACAAATTGGAACAACTGCAAAGTAGTTTAAAAAAGCGCGAATCCTTTTTTCTTTTCAAGTGACGTTTCCATGGCGTCTTAAGTTCTCAAGCTTAAACATAAGTAATCTTCTAGCTTTTACAGCTTTTCATACCTTCAATAAAGCGACCAGCATGTCATCTTTGAATACCTTCAACACTAATAAACATAATTAGTGTATTGTAGCGATATTTCGTTAGTAAGCGACACATAAAATCACAAGAACTACATTTTGCTTCGCTAGGCGTTATTCAATCTCCCCTTTTCTCGTCTCATCCCCAGAGCCCGCACGTTTCAGGTCAGCGGAGACCGAACGTTCACGCAGGATCCACCCCAATCTCGTACCCAGAGTCCTCAGGCTTCTTGGTCAGCGGGGCGGTCGCCAGGAGAGACTCTGGGAACAACCTCGTCCCCAGGGTCTTCTCGGTTTTCAATATGGCGGCGCTTCGGGAGAAGAAAAAACAACATGATCTCGAGACCAGAATAACGATTATCATTAAATCTTAAATCGCTTTGAAATAATGATTATCATTAACGCCCGACACAGTATGAAGAAAGAGTAATTCCTGGGGTCGAGTTTGTCTCGGGCCGCTCTGCTGTATTCAAAATGGCGGACGGAGGGTCGACGGAGGCGAAGGTAGGAGTGCTTTTTTAGACTTTTTAGAATCAATTTTCGACTTTTTTTTTATTCGAGGGGTTACATTTGCTTTGTAAGCCATTCTTAATCACCTTCTCTTGTTTACCTTCTCTTGTTTTCGACTTCCAAAAAGGAAGTTTCCTTCGATGGCTCAGAACTGTTGAAATATATCTGAATATATATGAATAGAGATTTTGGTTCTGTTCTAGTGTACGGGATCACAATTGATTAGTGGAGCATTTGTATGCTAGGTCATAAAATTCCTGGAAAAGTGTTGCTCATGGAACATGGCAGTTAAGTTTTTGTGAAACAAAAAGCAAGAAGATAAAATAAGCAAGCTACATGTATAGCTGTAAGCTTACATGTAAGAAACAACCACAGTTTGACAATAAAATAATTACAATGACCGGTCATGGATTGGAAAAGGTCATGGAAAGTCCTGCAAGAATTTCAAAATTTAATAAAAGGTTACAAACCTTTTAGCTTAAAGCAAGGTACCATTCAAACTGGCAGATGAATGACAACTAGTTGTCTACTTTGCATGTTTCTGAATTTAATATTTGTTTGAGAAATTTTAGAGAAAGGCAACCTGAATTCTTATTGTTAATACCCCTATTTATAATATGACCGTACGGCCCCGCTGACACAATCCTATAGAAAATAGAATCGCAAGGTGACGTGAGCGGGGCCGGATGGGTTGACGTGAGCGGGGCCGGATGGGTTGACGTGAGCCGGTCCGGAAAAAGCCGTCCGGCCCCGCTCGAGTTCAAGTGACCTCACACTGCACGACTATTCTTGTACTTTCTAGTCATATTATAAAGTACTTATTGACTGAGTTAGGTCGGGCCGGACGGAAAAATATTTGGCTCTCGGTCATGGCGCACGGACCTCGCTGCGCTTGGTCCATACGCCATGACCTCGAGCCAAATATTTTCCCGTCCGGCCCTCCCACTCAGTCAATAAGTGCATAATATTGCCCTGTTTATGCTAAATAGCAGTGGAATATAACTTTTTTGAGATGAGGTGTAATATTACTCTAGTATTATGAAAATTAATTTCAAAAGTTTGACACAGCCACATTGAGTGAGGTGCACGCAAGCAAATGAGTGGCAAAGCTGTGAGGAAAGGGGACACAGACCTAGAGAAAGTTAAAAAAGAGACTGCACTGTTTTCTTACTAAAAGCAAGCCACCCAGCACTCTGGCACTACAGCAATATCATTGGTTGGTTTGCAAAGTGATGACCCTTAAGTTTCAATGAGCTGTCAGAAATCTGAGGTCACATCCCTCAGAAAACTAGGCAAACAATGTTGATATCTTGAAGCATGTTTGTGAAGATACATGTACTTGGGAGGAATTGCCTTCAGAGTAAGATGTTTTCGCAGTTTTGCCGATGGGCTTTAACAAAGTCTTGATATATCATTCAGCTTTACTTCAATGAAAAGCACAGTCATTCAAGTGCAGTGGTGAGAGCACTCACCTCCCACCAATTTGGCCAGGCTTCGATTCCCAGACTCGACTCGAGTTGTGTTTGTTGTTAGTTCTCATCCTTGCTCCAAGGGTTTTTTTCTCCAGGTCCTCCAGTTTTTCCTCTCTCCACAAAAACTAACATTTCTAATTCCAATTCAACTTGGAATTTGAGGGCCACAGGTTTGTCAGTCTCATGAATGTTAAAGTATCACCCTCATTAAACAAAGGCGATTTATTTTTTTTGATATAACTTGTTTAATTCTTGAGAAATAAAAAAACTGTATACAATGTAGGCGTCCTGCAGACATGGCACAAAAGCAAATCACTTCCAGGAACAGAAAAACTAAGCTGTTGCAAAATCGAATAGTGTGGTTGTTCTTCACCTTTGTTTATTGAAACATAAAAAATATTCTCCAAGCTTTTAGATGGCTTGCTCAATCGTTCATCAGGGGTTCTCCTGCTATTAAAATTTCCAGTACACAGT